>VDFB02329443.1:0-49994 GCA_007258455.2 Sequoia sempervirens | reverse complement strand
TTGGTTGTAGGAGTTGCAGAATGAAAGTTGCACCACTTTGCAACTTTACACTGCTTGCATCTGGCAACTTTTCCCTCATCTGAAAAGTCATCACCATTGAAAAACGCCTCCGAGATAGCAAAAACCGAGAGAGGTTTTCGTAGATGGTCCCAACACGATCACGTAGCCTCTGACGGAGTGTCTGTATGCCCCACGGTCTCCGAGAAATAGCCCTTCAAATATTGCTGCCTTTTAGCACTTTGGACTCTTAAGGGAAATCGCCGGTCCAATGTAGCTCGGAGTGATTCGGTGTATTTGGGTGCAAAAGAGGACCATCCCTGGAGTAAACGTACCCATACTGACGTGTTGGAACAGTCCGTTTGGTTGTAGGAGTTGCAGAATGAAAGTTGCACCACTTTGCAACTTTACACTGCTTGCATCTGGCAACTTTTCCCTCATCTGAAAAGTCATCACCATTGGAAAACGCTTCTGAGATAGCAAAGAGGTGTCTCAGAGAGGTAATAGGTGCAAGTATCGATGAAAAGTGGTCAATTATCTTAGTGAACTTTATTAACTTTCACACATATTTGAATTGATATGGATGTTGTTGTCAGGAATTTTTCTTATTGATCTTGTCATGTTGACTTGAGTTTCCTAATGTTAATGCTTGTGAGATTCAAGATTTTATGGTTTGTCAGTTTTAGCTGATGGCTTTCTTCTTAAGATGGATTTTGTTGCTTCTATCTTACAAATTTTTATTGATGTCAAGCTATAATATTACATAGTGTTGTTTCTTAACTTCTTGTTGATCAAATTTGCAAGATGGTTGGTTGCATAATAACAATGACAAGATGAGAGTGTGATGCTAATCTAGGTGTTATGTGTAGCAGATCAAGCTTGTTGTCATGCAAATGCTGAATGATGGTTGATTGGTAAGCTTATTACCACAGTGATGTTACAAAGGTTTTTCTTTGAAGCAAGGAAATTTGTGTTCACTTATCATTTTTTAGTATTATTATTCTACGCTTTCTTGTGTAACATCTAGGCTAGTGGCTTATAAGATGATTGTTATTTTGCTCGAATATGCACATTATGCACTAATTTTTCATTGATCTATGTTCCTTTGTAAGTGGAATGGTTTGAAAGTGTCATTTGTGGAGGAACAATGCATTTGTGACATAGTTGTATGGCAAGACTTTCATGGAAATGTTTTGTGAATGCTTTTGCAGGAAAATAGTAAAATGTTAAGGTCTTTACAGTGGAAGGTTGCAGTAGGTTTTGGTTTCAAGGGGAGCTTCTTAGCATATTCTTTATTCTTGATATTTTTAGCTGATATGTTATTATGGATTCAATGGTAGTTGGCATGACACTTCATCTTTTAGTTCTCGATGGATATGATACTCTACTTCTTCTGATAGTTCAGTTTGATGTTTCACTTGACAACTTGGTATTTGCATATATTTATATCTAATATTGCTTTAGTTTTTGACATCTTGTTGTTAGTTTGATAGATGAGGACAATGGTATCATGGTACATTTTGGTGATTTTTGATGCTTACCCACTCCTTTGACCTTTGGAATTGTTTTCAAAAGGGGGAGAAAAGTTGATATTTATAGTTGAGATTGACACTACATTGTACAAAAATAAGTTTTTCTTTATTTATCAGTTTCTTGTTGTATATTGGTTTATTGCTACAGGTTCATATTTTTGCATTCTTTGACATTGGTGATCATATACGTTGTTTGACATCAATTCCAAAGGAAAAGTTTGTTGACATTGATTTTGGCATTGATTTCAAGGGATGATCATAGGTGGCATGCATTCAAATAATGAGACAATTTTGTTTTTTGTTGAATTTTCAACTTGGCACATTTTTAGGTAATACACTATATATACATTTGTGGCATTTATTGAAGGTTTATTGTTATTTGGTTGGTTGCAATGAAATATACATTTCTCTATTTCTAGGTGAGTTTGGTATTGATAAGTCATGGAGGCAGCAATACTTATTGAGGCAACAATACTTGATATAATTGGGGTTTAGATCATGTAATGGTCTTTTGCATTTTTTTGGTTTATACTTCAATACTTGATATATTTGACTTTCAAATTAACACAAGGATTTCACTAGGATCCTTGTTCATTATGAAGTTAGACCACTTTCATAAAAGTAAATAGGGAGGATTGACATATATCATTTTTTTGTTTGGCTAGTGACTTTGAGAAAAAACACCGACATAATAAGTTGTTGCATATCTAAAAGGTAATGATGAAATTTCAACATAATGGTTAGTGGTTTGATAATTTCATTTGAAAAGGCTTACCAAGTTCATTATGACCTAAATATTTTTATTAAATATAAGCAACAAATCATTTTTAACACAACCAGCTTAGGGCTCAAAGAAACTTTCAAAGAGTTGGTTGTATTGTGGCTGCAAAGGATGGGTTTTAGGCAATAGACTTGTGGTTTTAGTTTCTATAGATAAGTCAATCTTCATTGATTAAGTTGCATTGTATTTATCTAAAAATTAGTTGAGTGTTTATTGTCTTTGCATTTGTTAAGGTTGATTTGTGGTTGCATTATGTATGGCTATCAAATTTGATTCAAAGTCTATCATTTCAATCTTGTTCAATTTTTCATACTCTCATTATGTTTTGGTATTGAGCACACATGTAAGTTTATTGTCTAATCTTATGTATATCCTTTTGCTAGGGCAAAGGCTCTCTAAAGGTATTGTTGTTCCTATTTTGTATTGTCTAGGGCATAGTTTTGTTACAAATACATTGTTGTTTGTAAAGTGAAAACTAAAGTTTATTGATTGGATTGGTGTGGAGTATTTTGTGTAGTTTGCATACCTTGATTTAGATGCAATGTAAATAATATACCAGTGTGTATTACATATGTCTAAGGTGCATAGTGTTTATTTCATCAATAATAGTTTAAGTGGCTGGAAATGCTTTGAGTTTGAAAGATGTGCAATGCAATGTAATCAGCAATATGAATAAACTACATAATATAACCATTCTTTTTATGCTATTGTACATCAAGATATTTAACCATTGCTCACTTGATTAAAATTTCAAAGAGTTTAATTATGCACATGAGGAGGCAATTAAATTTCGATTGTCAACTTCTATATATGAAATTATCCAATAATCAAGTGTATGTCCATATACAAAAATGGCATCAACGCCAAATCAAACAAAATTTTACAATATGTGGCATATGCCATCTCGGTAACTATTCAATATTTACATGCCAAAATGTCTATCTCATTCTAAACTACTGGTGGATCATCAAAATGGAGCCTCTTTGAAGCACTCGTTGCCTCTGAAGGTAGCTGCACAAGAAAAAGTCAAACCACAATTGAGATTAGTTATACTATATAATTTAAAATGAATAATTAACATCAAAATCAATATACATTAAATTATAATTGAACTCTAAAATTGTAATCTTGATTACCTGAAATATCCGTCTCTTCAAAGGGTCAGGAGTTCTAGAATATGCCCCTCTCAAAGAACCGACCAAACCATCTTTTGTAATTTCAATCTATATAGGTGAACAAAAACATAAAAGTGATCCAAGTTAGCATACAATTGTCAGTAATAGGAACATATAAATACCAAACAAAAATAAAATGAACACATACTTCTTTAGGTGTTTCGACACCTCCTTGAGCTACTTCAACACCTACTCCTTCAGGGGTTCCAATACATACTCTTGGTGTTGGCCCTTATGTGAGGGCGTATAGCTCATATTACTGCACATAAATGACAAGTACATATGAAACTACCAATCTATGCCGATGTATGTATAATCAATATAAGATCTTAAAATTCTTAATTCAATCAAATTTGAGTTCAATTACCTTGCCCTTATCCAACATTACACTTCCATAGTCTAGACAAGGTTGCACCTCGCTCGCAGAAGGTATTTCCTACAAGAGGAAAATAAGATAAACATATAAGTTATTATATAATTTCATTTTAATGACAATTCAAAGACGAAAGTATACAATAAATAAATGTAAATGAATGAGTGCAAAATATATCGCGTAATGCGTGTCTAGGCCAAATGAAATATTAGCCCTCGAGTGCTATCTGTCATTTATCGGCTCCTCCTCCCGGACATCAGCTGATAAATAGACCATGTAAATAAATATTAGTACATTATACTATCTCTTATTAATATTCATTTAAAAATAAATACAAGTTATAAATTCACAACTTAAATTTTACGTCGCGACTCAATGTCCCCCTCTCTAGCAGAGAGGACTACGTATAATTATTATCACTCCCACACATCACGATCTATAATATCCACATCGGTAAGTCATAATCAGAAGTGTCTAGGGATGCTCAATGACTCTGAGAAGGACAAGCATATTTGGCGACACATGGAGCAAGTATGTGGTACACAAATATGTGGGCCTGATGAGGATGATGCAGTAGCACTCGAGCCATCACCAACATCACCAGAATGTGGCTGAGCTACTATGGAAGCATGCAAAACCAAAAGACCACTCAAAGAGTGAATAGCATCGATAGTACGTGGCGCATCTGCATGTGACTCCCGGATAATTATCTTTGGAGGTGGCGGAGGAAGGGAGGAGGGAACATGTGGGCGGGTGGCCTCTCGCCTTCTCTATCTGGTATACCTCCACCCAATGCCTGAGGAAGGTCTAATGTTAAAAAGTAGTGACATGATGCCCCTAACCCCTGACTGTTATATAATTTTTTTATAAAGTAAATAGTACATCAAATTGTTGTTGAATGGTTTTCAAAACCATACACTGTGATCCCAAAAATTTTTCTAATGTCTCTATAGGTGCACCATTTTATAGAAAGTTTTGTTTGTCAACATTAGCGGAAAACCCGGTGTGAGTTAACAAATAAAGAGGCTATTTGGGCTTTGGTTATCCCAGATCTTTCACATCATCATAGGACAATCCACATGTATAATATTCTCTCGTGTTTTTCTCGCCACGAATGAAAGGCATTATGTTGCGAGGAGAGAGGGTTTCTATATTTTTAATTATTTCATTCATTGTGTTTGACATGAAGAAGATAATCGAGGACTCTTGTATAAACTTGATAACACGCATAATTGTTGCAATTTTTTAGAAATTAATTCTTGAATTGATGGGCTGTGGAAATTGAAGGTGGAAGTGGTGGTGGTGAGGTGGTGGAGGTGGAGGTGGAGGAGGTGGAGGTGGAGGAGGTGGAGGAGGTGGAGTGGTGAGGTGGTGGGTGGTGCATTTTTCATCGTCGGCAACCATAATGCTGATTCAATATAAAACAAATCAATCTAATTAGAATTAGACAATATAAATGAAAATATTATAAAAAATACCCTGATTTATAACAAAAATCTATAAAATTTTCTAATTTTTAATCCAAATACATAAAAACACTATTTTTAAGTCAAAATCCATTGCAAACATTCAAATTTCATCAAAATCCATGCTAAACTCAATTTTTTCATAAAAAATCTATCAAAACCACCCAACTATTTAGGTCCAACCTTTACTGGGAGAGTTATCAAACCAATTATGGGGAAGCCATAACCATCATGAGCTTTTAATCATGCTTTTGATTGTTCATAATCATCTGCATAAAGTTCATGTACATACAATAACTCTTTTTTTATCATATTCACTATGTACATAGGATCAATGAGTATTCCCCTTTTTGGGTTTCTGCAAACTTGATATAAAGAAGACCATCGAGTGTGGTTATAGAAGAATCAATATATGTAAAAGAAATGTCAAACAAAATATTGGTTTTTCCTTTATGATTTTGAATATTAGTAATGTTTATAAAAAAAGAAAAATCATTATCATCTTCTTCATTATCATTGTATTGAACAAAGTTTGTTGAATGAATTGGCAATGGGCTTGTAAATATTTGTAAGTATTGATTAGGTGAAAAACCAATTTATTTCCTTTGTCATTAATAGGTCATCCAACTGGATTTGATTAGAATGAGGTCTTACTTAGTTATAAATGTGTCTATACTGTACTTACCATTATGCTTTGATAGATCTTTTCAAGCATCATAACTTGTAAGCACTGTTTTAGGGTTTTATGCCATGACAAGGCGGTGAACTATTTGATAAAATGCTTTGGTAGACATGTATGAAAAATGTGGTAGCATCGACAAGCGTATCACCATTTGAAGTATTTATCTGAGTTGTAGTATGTTTTGTGCAATGTAATCAGCGATGAATATAACCAACAAAAATCTATTTTCTATAATTCATGGATTGAACTACGTATTTTATTTGCTCTCAATGTCTTGTTGCTTACTATTATGCTTTGATAGATTTTCCAAGCATCCATAGCTTGTTTGAAAGCACTTGTTTTGAGCTTTTAATAAAGTAGCAAAGGCAATGTTGTTGATAAAATACTTTGGTAGACATGTGTAAAATGTGGTAGCATAGACAAGGCGGTGAGCTTGCTTGAAAAAATGTCTCAAAAGAAATGTAGTCTCATGGTGATGGAATGCCATGACAAGCAAATTATGGATTGTCATGGCATTCCATCAATATTCTTCACATTTCTTTGAGAACGCCCTATTTCAATTCCTTGCCTTGTCCTCATTACTTACTATTATACTTTGGTAGATTTTTCCAAGCATCCATAAACGTTCGAAAGCACTTGTTTTTAGGCTTTACCCATAGCATGAAGGCATTGAGCTACGATAAAATGCTTTGGTAGACGTAATAACAGAAGAATGTGGTAGCATAGAAAGGTAGTAACTATTTGAAAAAATGCTTCGAAATGTGGTCTCATGGTGGAATGCCATAGCGAATGCCATGACAAGCAAAATTCTTATGGATTGTCATGGCGTTCCATCACCATGAGACCACATTTCTTTGAACATTGAAATAGTTCAACATATCTATGCTATTAACTTCATTGTCTTTGATAGATCTTTCCAAGAAAGCATCCATAGCATTCATAAGCACACCATTTTAGGGTTTTAGCTATAGCAGCAAGGTAGTGAACTGTTTGATAAAATGCTTTGGTAGACATGTATGAAAAATGTGGTAGCATCGACAACTGTCACCATTTGATATTTATGCGGTTGTAGTATGTTTTGTGCAATGTAATCAGCGATATGAATATAACCAACAAAAATCTATTTTCTATAATTCATGGATTGAACTCTGTATTTTATTTGCTCTCAATGTCTGTATGCTATGGAAATGCCATTACATTTTTTAAAAAAGTAGTTTCTTACTATTTTTCTTCAATTTTTTATGTTTTTTTGTAAATCTACCAAAAAACCCTAGTTTTTCTACCAAAAAACAATATTTTGAAAAAAATCAACTAAAAATAAACAAATCTAATTGAAAATTTGATAAAAAATAAAGAACTTTACCTGTTAGAGATGGACTCCAAATTGAATATCGAATTTCGCTCTCCACTGTGCGCCAGCCGCCGATGAGCCGAAAACAAATGAGAATGAGTGTTGGTCGCGGGCCCTTTTTTATATATATACTTCAACAAAATCGGATATCCGATTTGGATCGGATATCTGATTCCCAGAACTAAGTTTCCCTTTGTCTGGATCGGAATGAGTGTTTTTTTTATATACTTCAACAAAATCAGATATCCGATTTGGATTGGATATCCGATTCCTAAAACTAAGTTTTCCCTCTGCCTCGGTAGTCACCCCAGCTCCAAAAAGTCAACTCACCATTTTCGCATTTTTGAGTCGTAGAAACACGTATTTTTTTCTCCATTGCCACTTTTTGGCATACCATGATCCTGCACATGCCCTTACAAACTACAAAAATAGTTAAATTCCTACTCTAACCCATTTGAAACTTATCTTGTTTTGGAATTGGTGTCGTGTCAAGATGTGGAATAATGACCCTTTTCTAATCTCATGATTAATGAGCTTGTTTCAATTGATTCTATGGAAGAGAATCAATGAAACCATTGTGATAAGTGGATGAAAACCTCATTTATGCTAAATTAAACATGATGAAAGCTAAGTTAACATGATTTTATGCTAAAAATGAACTAATTATGCAATTGGTAAGCTAATCTAAGCTAATTCTAAGCTAAAAGATGAAAACCCTAATTCATTTGCAAACTAAGATGGATGCATGGAATCCATTAATGGATGCTTTAAGCTATTATGCAATTAGAAATAAACTAAAACAAGCTAAAAGTGAGTAAATTGAGAGTATGAGTGCAAGTGAATTCAACAACATGACTTTGCAATTGAAAGATGGATTCATTTGTCTCCAAATAGTGCTTTATTTATAGGAGAGCAAATGAGAAATGGAGGGTTGAGATCAAAAAAATCAATCAATGGTCAAATATGAAAGGAAGAGGAGGCATGGATCATGGATTCTCATCAACAAATGAGAATGTGTGATGGTATTTAATCAAGGGCTCACATTTGCTTCAAACAAGCACACTTTTGACCTGCTCACACAGGTCAAAGGTGACTTGTTCAAAAGGTTAAAGGTTAAAACTTGCATTAGAAGCTAAGTGAAAATACCCCTTTTTCAAATGATGGAGGAATTTAAGAATATTCCTTGGAATATTCATTTAGGTGAGGATAAAAGGAATTTTGCAAAATAAAAGAAATTATTAATTGTGCAAAAAGCGGATAAGGAATATACCATGGGAATATTCCCCTTCTTAGAGGAAAATTAGTGTAATTGCTAATTAAACAAGGTTTAATCATGCAATTAGGGAATTTGAAGAATTAAATTGTGTGATGTTCATTAAATTAAATGATTTAATGAATGGGGGAGAGATGAAATGATAATTAAATAACTTAGAGTTATTTAATTAAATAAGACGACATAGGAAATTAAATTAAATATTTTGATTTATTTAATTTAATGAGATGAAATGTTAGTGTGAAGGGGGAATGAATTAACCTAAATTGATGAATTAGGTTAATGGATGAAAATGATGCCATTAATTAATTAGCTAGGCTAATTTGATTAATTAAGTGAAAAGAGGATGAGTTTCAGGAGGAAATGATGTTAGTCAGCCAATCCATCAAGACATAATTTTTAATTTCTACATTTTGCCCCTTTTTGGAGCAATGTACTTGTTGCATTGGTTCAGAGACTAATGTTGATTTCGATGTTGATTTTGATGTTGATGACAATGCAAAAATGGATATCGATGATCTCTTTGAGATGTTGATAGACAAACCTAAGTTGATTGATTGATAACATTGTTGAGGATTCACAACAATGCAAGGATTGTGTTGAATAACATGAGGATTGATAGGGAATGATATATCCCAATGATTATTAATTTGATAATTTGATCAAGATTTTCTAGCAAGGCTAGGAACAAAACTTGTTACATGATTTGACATTGATATGATCAAAAGATGGTTGGTTTCCCCTTGAAAGATCGATCAAAGAATAAAGTGTTTTGATTGAGCTCACAATAGATGAAAATCAAACTTATGCTTGAGATTCTTGAGATTTCAGGTTAATTTTGAATCAAAGAGTTGCAACATTTCAGATTGTTGAGTTGAAGATGATATAGATGCCCCACTGTGCCCTAGTGGAAGAGGGATTTCTGGTAAAGAGGATATAAAAATAGTTCCTGGAAAGCTCAGATGTTGATGTAGACAGATTTCATGATGTATAGACAGTCATCGGCTATGGGTAGCCTCATGTATAATTTGATATAGATCACATAGATTTGATGCTTGGATAGAAATGTTAGTAAAGATAGAAGAAGAAGAATAAGGAGATAAGATGGATGGGTTGACCATTGATTTTGAGATTGATTAAAAAATTCCAACAAGTCCATGATCCACCGAGACTTTATTAGAGACAGTGACGAGACATGTGAAATGAGGATGAATGTAGGATGATGAGTTGCTCACACTTCGGGATTGGAATTTTTCGTCATTCCTTATTGTTTGATATAACACATAGATACAATGCATCAAGGTATTAATAACCAGGATGACATTGTATCTAGTGTAATGGACTTTGACTTGGAAAACATATAGGATAGTTCTTGTTTACACCTTGACATACATAAACCTTGTTGGAATGCAATTTAGAAGCTTAGAATATATTGGACCAAAGCATACGCAATAGTCAACAACATACCCTAAACGACCTTCCTCCACACAACTAAGCAAGAATGCGCCAAGATTATTTTACAAGATTACCCACAAGCACATCAAACGAAGGATATTGATCAATGCCCCATTCATTTCTCTATAAGTTTTTTTGATAGACATCATTGAGAGGTCCTCGGAATGGGTCATTAAGATAAATCATAAGAAAAGATCAAAGAAAAATAGTCAGTGTTATCTATATCTCTTGCCCAGTTTAAGTTTAGCTAAAGTGATTTCTAATGCCGATGTCCATCACAAGAAGGATACATTCTAGGACATGTTGATCTAAGATTGTTTGATGTTGGGATGATGATGCTAAGATGAGTTGTTGATATACACTTCACTAACGAATTTACCTATGATCTAGACTTTAGATTTTGATGATTAGTTTCGTACTTTTATGACTTGTTAGAATTTTTTTGCCAAAGGTTGAAGGTGACAATCAATTTATTATGGGTGAAGGTTTATTTCAGGTGTAAGAAAGATGGGATGGATGGTTTTGGATTTTCTTTGGAATATTTCAATGTTTTTGGTATTTTTGAAAATGTTTTGAGGCTCTTTTTGGTCTTTTCAAAAATTTATGAGAATGTTTATGTTTTCAATTCAATGAGGTTGTTTAGGGTTTTTTGAGATATTTGAGGCTTTTTAGGTCTTTTGAATGTTTTCTATTGCTTTTTTGTTTCTTGGATATTTAGATGTTTGGGGATTTTCTTATATATGAATGTTTAAGGTTTTTTTCCTTGAGATATTTGAATTTTTTTGGATTTTTGAGAATTTTGACCAAGAACCTAACCTAAAAGACCTATCCTAGGGGTCGCAGGGGCTAATCAAAGATAAGCCTTTCCTATGTTATACACGCAGGGACCATGTAGTTTGACTGACTCGACCTATTAACAAGATGAAGATATGAACAATGATGGGAAAGTCAGTTTATTATGGTGGACTCCTAAAGGACTGACCTAGGTTGTCTTGGGGGCACATCGATGATGGGCTTTCCTACGTTCAATCTCAGAGACAATGTAGTTTGACAAGGGGACCACTTTTTGGATTTTCAATGTTTTTGACCTTTTTAGGGATTTTGATGTTTTCTGGATGTTTTGGATTTTTCCCTTTACAAATTTTTGAATGTTTTTGGATTTTAGTTGTACAGGATTTTGCAAATGTTTTTGGATTTTCTAATGAACATTTTATGATTTTTTTTGGGATTTTTGATAAAATTTTAAGGCAAATGATACCTAGATCATGATGTCGATATCACATTGTGAGATATAAGACATGGATCAAGAGTTATTCAAAAATAATAGTGCAATAACCTACCCCCAATGTTTAGCAATTCTTCATAATGCAATGGATAACCAAGATAGGTAATGTATATGCAAATATTTTGGCAAAGTTTTAGCATGCTAGATATGGGTTATGGGACTTCACGAGATAAAATGGTAAAGATCCTGTCAAAATTTTGTCATGAGTAGAGTTGTTTAGCATATGTCAAATCTTTTTCAAGATCAAGATAAAGTGAAATATCATGATAAAGTTGGATTGGATGGATGGAGGTAACATTAGATTTATCATGACAAGGATGAGATGCTTCTATCTAAGAAGGACCATATAGACGTTCGATTCTACTCATGACACCTTTTTGCTATATTTTCATCTTAGTACTTTCCCAAAGTGCCACCATAGTGGTTTTTACTAGAGGACAATTTTTATTTTTTACTATTTTCTTGATTTTTTTATTTTTTTTATTTTTTGAAGATTTTACCCTCATGCTGAACCATGTGGTGGTACTGATGTAGAGGCCACTGTCATAATGTTCCAACAGTATCCTTGAATAATTTTCTTTGCTAAGATACGAGCACTTGAATGCAACCTTGAAGGACTTCGATCTGCCTTGTGGATACCAAAATTAACCTTTTCTATGTGTACACATTGTGATAAAGTGCCTTTAGAATCCTTATGATGAAGGGTAGCTTCCAACACACGGTCAATGCGAGAATTGTATATTGTGAATGGAGTGTACAGTGACATGTATGAAGAAATATGAAATGGATTGGTTGATGGTTTGGAACCTTTGACTCTCCAAACCTGGGAAGATGAGCAATGATGGATGAGGATGGAGGTTTTCGTAGAATTAGGACCAACCATTGGATATACTTTGTTCCTTGCTTGAGAAGCTTGATTTTGTATTTGAGGACTCTTTTGATGGATACATTTCCCTTTTATTATTCTTCCCCATAGTTTCTTTGACTAATGGGTTTTTTGAGGGATGATTTTCTTTGTTTTTCGTTGGTATCCATTTGTACTTGATGTGTCATTTTTGCTTGAATGCTTCATTTTTTTATGATCTTCACCTTTCTTTGATAGGAATTCTTCTTTTTACATTGGTCCCAATTTGTGTATGAGATGATGGGTAAATGCCAACTCATGATACAACTAGTTGTAGCATTGACAACATTTTCATCGTAAGGATCCTTCATGCCCCATATGTTGATGTTTGATGTAGATAAGATTGCCCTCAGTGTTGTGAAGGTATTATCAATACCTAATTCTTTTCCCTAATAATGTATCCTCTAATCCATAGGCACTGAATAGGACTTGTCACATGAACACATGATATTGTTGTAGGGCTCTTACTGTTTAGGAATATGAACTATTTACTTTGATTCAAAAGATGTTGATGATGCACAATCACTGTAAGAATCAATAATTTTGACTATTGCTAGCTCTTGAACTATTTTCTTTGATTTTATGACATCATTATCTATTGATACTGTTCCAAAAGATGTTGGTATTGATTCAAAAGATGTCGATGATGCACAATCACTATACGAATCAATAATCTCAGCTATTGCTTGCTCTTTTGTAGGAATATCAAGAGTGGGAGACTCATGTTTTGGATGAAGAACATCTATATGTACATCCAAAAGAAACATCTTGATAGGATTGATATCGGGGAGATCTTTGGATTTTAAAATGGTTTGGAAGATGTCCCTTAGTTCTTTGCGAAACTCTAGGGATAAGGGTTATTTATCTTGACTCAATTCAGAATAACTTTCATTATCCTCAAGAGCCTCCTCTTGACATGATCCTTGAGTGGGTGATATATCATCGGTAAAAGACTCTTTGCAACATTTTGTGGGTATGGGTGTAATAAGGGATATTTTTGGCTCGATTGGAACTTATTCAACATGCCCAATCATTGAGTCATATGCGGGAGAGATATCACAATCTGATATCCACTTGATGTCATTAAGATATAAAATAGTGTTAAACATTGTTGATGGGTTTGGATCTTTTTTAAAAATAGTATCTTGATACATATTTGATTCCTCATAAACAACGCAAACATGTCCCAACGTGGTATCTTGGGTATTGTTTGAAGTTAATTCCTTTATCAAATCTTTTGTTTTTCCATGATCAGGCATAGGGTTCATGTACAAATTTTCATATTTTCATTCCCACATTTTTTATCGACCTCAATGTCTCTTTGTTCAATAAGATCCTCTATTAGATGTTTGAGCCTAAAACAATTTTGTGTGCTATGACCTTTGTATCAGTGAAATTCACAAAAGTGATCTTGTATATAGCTTTGAAGTTTGATTTGTGGCTCTTGATAATTTGAAAAATATGGGAGTCTGATAAGGTTAGAATGTATCAACCTCTTCAACACGTCTTCCATAGGTTCCCCTAAGGGAGTGAATTGTCGCTTAGGATCATTGTTTGTTCTTTGTTGTCTACATTGAGTGTTTGCAGCATTGATTGTTTGATTGTTTGGCGATGATGTGTATGGTTGTTGTGTACTCATGGTTTGGGTGTTTTCTTTTCTAGGAGAAGTTAAGACCACCTTTTCATCAACAACACCATCACTAGTAACATTTTTGTTCTTGGCCCAATAGTGGGGCTTGTCATTAAAACTAGTGGATGGGCAGTTGTCTTTATACACTTGTGTGTTTCCCTGTGAGATTAGGGCTCTCTCGATGTTAAGGACTCTAGGGACAAGCTTGTCATAATAGGTAATTCACTTCATTTTCAAGTGGAATGATAGATCTAGATCTAGATTTTCTATTATAATTCCCACTTGTCCATCAGGAAGTGGCCACTTGATTTTACTAGCTCTTTGTCTCCATTGTTGTAAGAAATTAGTGAAAGATTCCCCTTTGTTTTGTCTAAGATTGTATAGTTCTTCTAGACTTACATCCATGTCAAGATTTTAGGAGAAGTGTTCTATAAAATTTTCAAAGATTTATTGGAGATTTTTGATGTCGGGGGGTAATTGAGAAAACCAATCCATGGTAGGACTTGTTAAACTTTGTGGGAAGAGGCACATCAAATAGGACTCATTATAGGCCACCTCCATTCACATGACATTGAATTCCTTGATATGGTCCACATGACTTCCTCTCCCTTTGTATTTTTTGAATTTGGGGATTTCAAAATCGGGAGGGAATGGTACCATTGCAATATTTTGATCAAATGGATATGGACATAGGTTTTGTGTATGGGGCTTCTTTGTCTTGTCTATTCAAAGGTCCTACATTTCTTGAGATAGTTCCTTAAATTGTGATGCTAGATCGTCTAGCGGCTTTGGTGGAGGAACATATGATAAGTTGTTGTATGGGGTGTATGGTGGTGTAGGATATTGTGAAGTTGATTGTGGTGGAGGCATATATATTCCCAACGTGTTTGTGTTGATGATGTTTTATTGAGGGTTATAGTATAAAACCTGCTATTGTTGTTGTGCAAGCATTTGTTGTTATTGGGAATATTTTTGAGCAAGAAATTCTTGTTGTTGGGTGTGTTGTTGTTGAGCTTTTTGTTGCATGGCTAAGGTGGCTTGTTGGGCTTCTTGTTGTTGCATTGCTAAGGCCGCTTGTTGATAAGCTTGTTGTTGTTGTGCTGCTAGGGATGCTTGATGAGCTTCTTGTTGTTGTTGTGCTACTTAGGCTGCTTGCAATTGTTGTTGTTGTGCTGCTAAGTTTGCTTCTTCTTGTTGTTGTTGTTGTTTTTGTTGTTGTGTTGCTAAGGTTGCTTGTTGGTAAGCTTGTTGTGCTTGTTATAAAGCTAAGGCATGTGCTTGTAATGTAGGATCAATCAATGGTTGGGACATCTATAATGGATTGGGGTGTTAATGTTTTGATTGGGTAGCATATTGTTGATGAGGGGTTGAGGGTTCCCTCGGTTTAGCATTCCTTGCAAGATAGTGGATTGAGGTGGAGGAATGTAAGTTTGAGGTCCCAATTGATTTTACATGGTTAGAGGAACTGTGGGGAAATATGATGATGCCATTAGATATTGCAATGGTAATGACATGCTAGGACCTTGAGTCCATTGATTAAAAAGGTTCCCTTGTTATATTTGAGGTGTGACCAAGATATTACCTTGGTTGATGGGATTCGTAACCAATGTGTTGTTTTGATTTGGGTTGATAGATGGGTTTGATGTGGATAACCACTTGTTTTGATGTGTCAATGGGGTTGTTTGAACCACTTCTCAAGGGTTGACTTTGCATGAGAGTGTTAACTTTCCCTTGTTGTCCTACTTGAGGCACTGGGCTCACATTACCTTGTGTATCATTATGCATACTTGGGGTATTTGTGATGATGGATGAAGATGGTTGTGCTTGAAATGTCAAGATTGTTGTGGCGTCATGGAATGTAAGTGTTTTTCTAAAGGTAGGTATCCAAATTGTGTCTTGGGGAAGGTTGTTGGTTAATGGAATGGTCATTTTGTGAATACCCAAAGTTGTGTTTGTTCCTAGACATGAAGTGAGACTAGGGTTGGTTCCTAGCCTAGTTGTAAGACTAGATGTTAAGGATTGAATTGGCACAAGGGATGGAGTTGGTTGAATCGTAGATGAAGTAAATCCTTGTTTCAATGAATATACAACAAAAGATGGGGAAATTTGAGCCACATTTTCTAAGGTTTGATATTCCATGATTTCTTCCCTAGTAAATTCAAATAGATTTTTTGTGACATATTTTATCTCATATGGTCATGATGGAGATGAGAGTTGTTGTGATGGGGTAACATGACTTATTAGATCAAATTCTTGAGGATTTGGATCACTAATGGTAGATAATTCTTTGTTTTTCTCCATGATTCTCTTGTGTCGTGATCTTGTTGTAACCATAGATTGTGGGTCAACGATGGGAGAGCTGTGTTGAGATTTGTAATGTTTAAACTCTCTAGTTGACTCAAATCTAGGTAGAAGGAATGCTCTAAGACTTTTTGGAGAAATGATGGTAATGGGAGATGAAAATATGGATGATATGGGAAGTGATCTTTGAAAAAAAATTCTAAGGACAACAATTTTGACTTAAATTTGATGTTTTGATGTTGGGATAAAGGATGTTGATGAACTTGTAAATCTTTAGGGTAGACTTGTGACCTTCAAGATAAACTAGTCCAAAGATGATAACTAGCTTAACTAAGTGCATGGAAAAGGATTCATTTCAAATACAAAGTAGCTAAGTTATGGTTTGGGTTGATAAATATCCAAATAAAAAAAAATTAGTGTATTTAGAATTTTGCAAAGTTGGATGAAGTGAAAGATGAAATTTGATGAAGGGGTGAGTGAGATGTTTGACCCAATGTTGACCTAAAGTGAACCTTTGTTTTACAAGACCAAGGTAGTGATAAAAATGCTATACCTCTAAAGTGATTAAACCCTAAGAACTCATTGATTTTGGTAAAAAAGGAATCAAATGATTTTGGAAATAGGACCCAATGATTTTGACAATAAAACTCAATGACTTTGGATAATGGAACTCAATGATTTTTCCAATGTCTTTCTTCTCTCAATTTTCTTGTTTTGGGGAGTCAAAGTTTGAACATACATCAATGTGGAGTGTTCATTTGATTTAATCTTGGATTAATGAGGTTATTTTTACCACAAACACTTGTCCTGGTTATGTTTTCAAACTAAATGTTTATGTCAAAAACATCAGAACTTTCACAATGTCCATTTCATGAAAATAATGAGGACGAAGCCATAATTGGCTATTTTGTCTTTGGAAAGTATGGATTAAGGTATAAGTTAAGATATTTAGAAATATCTAAGGATAGAAATCCTTAGGACAAGTAGTAATATCAAGGCTAATTCAAGAGGTATCCATATTTAAGCCAAAGTGTTTGAAATTTTGAGGAAGATACTATTTTTTTTTTGTAGCATTTTAGATCGAAGCAATGTATTCAACTGATTCATAATCATTTACAACCCTAGGTTCGAAATGGATATACTCGTTGAATCCCCACTCAAATTTCTCCCAAAACTAAACAATGCGAACAGTTAGAGATTTGGCGACACTGGCTCCCTTCCATGGCACACACTTCTCAAGACCATCAAATCTCAAAATCCTTAAAATCTAGAGATCAAAAGGATTTTTTTGTTTCTACAATTGAATAGTACAAATGTGAGGCAGCTTCAGAATGACCATTCTTGCACCAACAAGTATTAATGATTTTTGGCTTCTAAACAAGGGTTCATAATAAGGGCTTCCAACTTAGGGGCTACAATGATAAACTCTTTCAAGAGATCTTCCAACCCTCAGAACAAGGGCTTTACACATCATAAAGAAGCTAGGGGGGAGCTATCATGTACCGCTTCCCATTTATCACTATTTTCATTGCAACCACACATTTATATCACGGTTTGGAAGAGCTTGGATTTAGCTCTTTACTGCTTGGGTCATTCCCTCCTTTTGAAGTGGGGAGGAAATCCCTCTAAAGGTAAACAATAGCGAGGAAGTACATCTATAGTTTGATCATCTTCATTCATATGAACAAAGAGAGAACACACGCTATACCTTTTTCTCACACTCGCAAGGGGGTTCAATTTTAATCCAAATTGAAATATGTAGGTGATTATACAAAGTGTTAAGGAATGTTTATGTTTCTCAAGATCACTAAATGGCAAGAGATAATTGCATATGCATTTAATAACAATGTTGTAAACTACAAGACATGACAAATAGTTATAAATTTTAACACCTCAAAGAAGTGATGAGTTCATTTTAAGCACCAAATGAAATGTTAAGTTGCATTGTTCAATTTTAAACCCAAATTAAAATGATGATGTGAAGGTTCAGTTTTAACCAACTTTGAAAATGAATTTTAAGCCCAATTGAAAGCTAGTTGGTCCTAAGATTGTAAGTTTTAAAACCCAATGGAAATTGATTGGTCCTAAAACATAAACCAAAGAAGCATATGGTGGGTTGTAATTTCTCGACAAGTGTTAAAAAATTTTTACAATAACTACAACTAAGAAAAACTGAAAATTAAAAATTTTAGATTTTTTTCAATTTTTTCTATGTTATAGTAAATTGCATTTTTGGAGGCCTTTAGAGTAGAATTTGGAGTTGAAACTTGTGTCAGTCTCTAAAATTGGGTATGTCATAGCACACTTTTTTAGGGACCGAATTATTACTCTTGGAGAGCTTTTCAACAGTGCAAACGGATTCGAATTTCGACCACTGAATAGAAAGTTATGACCCCAACAAGTTAGGGTAATTTTTTTCCTCGTTTTTCTCCAAATCTGTAAAACCAGTTAGTCTAAAAAGAAAAAACGAGAAGTCAGTGACATGTTACCATTCAGATAAAGTAAAAAAAAATTAAAGCACATGTTGAAAATTGATCGTAAAACTTCTTACCTGAGTTGGGTGTTGTTGCACATGATAGCATTGTGATTTGAAATTTGGGCGTTGCTTTGGTGAAGTTGGGCATTTCTCTGTAGCAAAAATAGAGAGCACGATAGCATTCGTATTTGGTAAAGCAGCATTGCACATAGTTGTTAGGGTTAGAAGGAAGATATCTAACAAGTGAAATGCAGATTTAATCAATAAAATAGTGAAATAAAACACACAAAAAATTTAACATGGTTCACCCAATCCGAGCTACATCCACAAAACTACAACCATCCAATGATTTTATTATCCAGTGCAAAAAACTTATTACAATCTTGTGAATAATCACCTTCATACCGCAACTCTCATCCCAACCACTTATAACAAGCTTTTTAGAAGATTCTAGAATTAGGGTTCTTCAAAGTCAGTTTTTTCCTTTTTTCTATGATTTTTCCTTTTTTGGTGATGACGCAAAAAATTAGGAGAATTTTTTTTTCCTTTGAACCATTTTCTGCAAGCTATGAATACCATTGGAGGAACAATAATCTTCAAATTCTTTTTTGCAATTCTCACCACCATTATCAAATCTAAGACATTTTAACTTTTTACTCGTCTCATTCTCAACCAAGCTTCTCCATTTTTTAAAAGTTTCAAATACATCAGATTTCTTCATAAGGAAATAAATCCATACCTTCCTGGTTGCATCATCAATTAATGTAACATAATACTGAGAGCCACCGAGAGAAGATACTTGAGTTGGTCTTCATACATCCGTATGCACAAGCTCCAATTTCTCATCTTTCTTTTCCTTCCCACCCTTGAGAAAACTAACTCTCTTTTGTTTTCCATACACAACTTTCACAGAAATCCATAATAAATCATTTTAGACCTAGTAAAAAATTCTTTGAATGAAGGACTTTCATGCCTTTTGTACTCATATGCCCAAGTCTATTATGCCACAGTGCTGATTCAAAATCCATAGCAGCTGTTTGATTTTCTGCCTATTGAACTGTAACAATTGTTCCTGGACATTGATTTTTATTTGCAATAGCTAAAGTAGAAGGAAAAATATTACCTGTACAAAGATATAAGGTGCCTACTTTCACACCTTTTGCTACCACTAAGGCACCTTTTGTAACCTTCCAATTTTTATCACTAAATGTAACAACACAACCTTCATCACCTAGTTGTCTTGCTAAAATTAAATTTCTTCTTAACTTTGGAACGTGCATTACCTCATGTAGTAGCCAATGATTCCCATTCTACAACTTAATCTTGATTCTTCCCTTTCCAACAATTTGACAGGGTTCATTACCTCCCAAATAAACCAACCCAAAATCCCCTTGGACATAATCAAGAAAATAACTTTTATGGGGCGTAGCATGAAATGAATCCCCTGAATCTAACACCCAAGAATCATTAGCATTATCAAGGGAAAGAATCAAAGCATCCTCGTCAGATTTATTACGCGCCACATTTTCCTCTTTACTTCCTTTGTGTCTCCTTTATTTTTCTGAGACCAACAATTTTTATTTAAATGACCTGGCTTACCACAGTACTAGTAATCCTTCTTTTCTCTATATTGGGACCTTTTGTCCTTTGATTTTCCTCGTGACTTCCCATGACCTCCAGAATTGTTTCTCTCTCCTTTTTTTTTCCTCTACTTTCTACATTCAAAACATTGCCTGATGTGGATGTTCCACCTGAGCTTTTCCTACGAATTTCCTCACTCAAAACAACACCAACAACATCATCAAATTTCAATGTGTTCGAACCAAAAATAAAATTACTAACAACCATGACCAAGTTATTCCAGCTTTCAGGCAAAGAACACATAATCAAAAGGGCCCTAAATTCTTCATCAAAGTTTACATTTATAGAAGTTAATTGACTGGTAACCATATTAAACTCATTTAAATGATCAACAATTGACCCACCTTCTACCATTTTAATATTAAATAAATGCTTCATAAGAAATACCTTATTCAAAGCAGAAGGATTTTCATATAACTTCGCCAGGGTTTGCATCAGCTCTTGATTTGTCTTTTTTGTTGTAATATTGAATGCCATTGATTACATGCTAGGCATAAATGAATACTACCAAGCACCTTTCTGTCCAAAATATCCTAGTCCTCATCAGACATTACTAAGGGTTTCTTATTTTTCCCTTCCAATGGCCACCATAAATCCTTCTGATAGAGGTATTCCTCCATTTGCATCTTCCATAACTTATAGTTCTTCCCATTGAATTTCTCAACCTTCAAATCACCCTTTTCTGTCATTGCTCCCACTCAACTGTGAGACTTCCACTCAATTGTGAGACCTTCTTGCAGAGGATAACTAAAAACAACCTGGATCTAATACCACTTGTTAGGGTTAGAAGGAAGATATCTAACAAGTTAAATGAAGATTTAATCAATAAAACAATGAAATAGAACATACATAGAAAAATTAACACAAAGAATTTAATGTGGTTCACCCAATCCAGGCCACATCCACAAAACTGTAGTCATCCAATGATTTTATTATCTAGTGCAAAAAATTTATTAAAATCTTGCAAATAATCGCCTTCATACTGTAACTCCCATCCCAACCACTTATAACAAGTTTTTTTTAAGCTTTCAAAATTAGTGTTCTTTAAAGTCAGTTTTTTCCTTTTTTCGGTGATTTTTCTTTTTTCAGATACATGAAGAGTGTACAGTATAGAATGATCAGTTGTGATGTAAGCAAGGTAGTGATATCACTTATTCCAACACAAAATGACTAATCTCCAATAATGAACCCTACCTTTGATCACAATAACACTCAACTTTCTCAAAAACACTCAATAGGAGGCTTTTATCCCTCAAAACACAACAAATAGACTTATCTTTTGGAGAATTTCGTACAATGGCCAAAAAAAACCTTTTAAGACTCTCAATTAGATATGAAACAAATTCCAAAAAGTTTTCAAGTGACTTCTACACAACAATACTGAGATTCAATAAATCGCCCTTGAATTAGGCTACTAAATTAGCCCTATTTTTCAAATGAAGTACCTTCAAAACACTTGGTTTTCACCCAAACAATTTTGAAAGAGTTTATTATGATGCGAAGCCACATATTCCACAAACATTACTCATTTTTAAGGCCTTTAATCTATTGATCCACCAAACCCTCCATTTTTTTACAAAACATTAGGGTTTTCAAAAAAACACAACTATTGGCCTTTCCAAACTCACCCAATGCATCAAATAGTTTCAATAGGGTCTGTATAGACTCTTCACACCTTTACAAAAAAAATTCCATCAACAATTCAATGAAATCATTCTCTAAACCACCATTTTCACAAGAAAATTACACTGCCCAACCCTAGGGCATTGTTCCAAACCAAACAACTCACTTTATTTTCCACTCCAACCAATACAAACATCTACCCTGAAATATAATATTCCATTCCTTCGAGGAAAAGGACAAAATAGTAGGAGGAATGGCTACTGGACATAATTAATAGCCAAACAGGGGCCTCACTAGTTTTTACTAGGCATATTCAGAAAACTATAGAGATCTCCCTCCAAATTTGTTGTTAGACCTTTAGAATGGGTTCAAAAGAAAGATACTTCTATTCCCTACAAGAAACAAATAAATTTAAAGCATTTACTATTTGTACGAGTCCATACAATTACAAAAAAGTTCTGAAAACACAGTAAAACTACAAAAAATAGTGTTGTTATTGCTTTGAAACTTCAATACCTTCTTCAACAACAGATGCTTGAGCCTTTTGAGGCCTTTAAATACATTTTCAAATCAAAAACCAATGGACTAACTCCTCTAACTTCCCTTTAAAATACTAATCCCTTCATATTCCCTAATCTGCTTCTTTTTGACAACTTTATTTTTGCACTTAACAACATTATTGTGCAACTTTTTACTTTTAGATTCTAATGACTCCAATCTACCCAATTACATCATAAATGCTCTTTTTAGACATTATTTAGATTAAATAACTCAAAACACCTCAACTCACCTATGACTCTTCCTATCAACCTTCAAGAGATCAAATTTTGTCAATAAGGTGTAGGTGCTCCTACACCATACACCCCCACAGACAAAAAAAAAAAAAAACTCATGCCACATGAGTTGCATCTGATTTCAATATCTCCAAGCTTCATACATGTTCCCCTAGTCTACAAATCCTCTCCACTGGTTCATACACATTGAACTTGTAATCTTCCCTACACCTTTAACATTCTTGACATTGTTTGCAACTGAATTTGTCTTCATCTTGTATTCAAACTTGAAAATGGTCTCCTCCCTATTCTTTGATCAAAACCAAACTACATTCCTTTGTAAACACCTGCAAACACACACATGTTAGTATTCCCTTGATCTTTCTTTTCTTTTACCTCATCTCCATACTTATATCTCTCCTCAAGTCTTTGTGCACCCTTCCCCTTTGCCTCTGTCATCAAACTTCCTATCCTACCAGCACCTATCATTATTTTATTGTCCTTGTAACTCATTGTACTTGCAGAGATCACTTGTTCTCTCATCTTTCTTTCAACCAAAGGGCACACCATTGTACCAATCAACACATTATTATTCCAATCTACTGTCAACAAACTAGAATCGACCTTTACACCTATTGGTAAAAAAAATTTAGACTTTAAACTGACTGTAGTACTCACCTTTGTGTCTTCCTCTACATCCTTTACCAATTCTTTCTTTCCACACATTATCACCTTTTTCCTTACCTTTCTCATATTCCACAAGTGGTGTCAAAAAAAACCTGCAACCATCCTTAACTATTGTATATGTGTTTTACCTGCCATCATATAAGGCTCTCCTATCATATTTCCAAGGTCTACCTAGGAGTAGGTGACAATAATCCATAGGAAGAATATCACAAACTACACTATCTTTATAACCCCCAATCTAGAATTCAGCAACTGCTTTTTCATTAACCAACAAAGACTTCCCATCACTCAACCATGACACCTTATAAGGAAACTCATGAGGAACTTTTTTCAAATTTAACTTATTCACCATCTCACTTGAGACCATGTTTTCAGTTGAACCTAAATCAATAACAATTTTGCATACTTTTTTTTTGCACTTACATGTAGTCTTGAAGAGGCTCTTTCTTTGCAATGGCTCTACCTCTTTTGTTGCCTTCAATACTCTCTTCCTCATCATCAACATTTCCCCTGTTTCAAGAGTAGTTCTCAAAATTGTAGAATGATTGCTTTCACACTTCTCTTCTTGAATGAATTGTGCTCTCCTATAAATCCTCTTTTCACCACTAGATGAACTACCAACCTTTTTAGGACACTTCCATGAAGGATGACCATATTCATTGCAATGATAAAACCTCCCTGTAAATACATTAGAATCTTGTCCATCAGTGAATCTACCTCTACCTCTCAAACCTCCTCTAGTATCAACACCTTGCTCCTTACCTTTTTTTTCTCCTTCTTGTTCTTCTAATGGCTGCTTTGGAGTAGGGGTTTTTCCTCTCCCTCTTGCACTAGTAGCACCTCTTCCTCTAACTGATTTTTCTTGCCTTCTTTTGAGCTTTTCCTCCACCTTGATTGCAAATTGAAAACATTCTTCCACAAACTTTGGATTAGAAACTACAAGTTCATCTTGTATATTAAATCTCAAACCACTAGATATCTAGCCACCTTTTTAGCCTCATCTTCATCCCTTCTTAACCTTATGCTTAGTTTGTAAAATTCATCTGTATAAGACTTGACATCTAGATCTCTTTGTTTTATACCTTGTAACTTCTTATACAATTGAACTTCACAATCTTTTGGAAGAAATTTACCTTTCAATTTTTGTACCATCTTGTCCCAAGAAGTAATCCTTGATTTACCTTGTTTTCTCCTCTCTGCTTGCTCATGGTCCCACCATAAAAGAGCATGACCTTTGAGTTTTTTTTTTTCGACCTTCACCATCTGTTCATCTGAAATATCCTCACTTTCAAAGTAATTATCTATAACATCAATCCAATCAATCAATTCTTCTTCATTTAAATTACCACCATACACAGGAAGATCAACTTTTACCTTATGAGAATCACCTTTTATTGCTTTGAACATCTTTACCATCCTCTAATCTTTAAGATCTAATTCTTCATCAACATCTTCATATTATTCATCATCTTCCTCTATTTCACTTTCTTCATTTTCATCTCTTCTTTTCTTTGTCTCCAAGGTAGCAATCCTTTCCAAAATTGCATTATGTGACTCCAGAAGCTTAGTATGCTTCTCTTTCAAATCCTACAACTCTCTAGCAACACCAGCACCTTTCAGAGGCATCTTCTCAAACTTGTCTTCTCACCTTCTATCTTCAAACTTGCAAAATGCAATCAAAGAGACCTTTTCCCTAAGCTCTGATACCACCTGATGTAAGCAAGGTGGTGATAACACTTATTCCAACACAAAATGACTAATCTCCAACAAAGAACCTTGCCTTTGATCACAATAAAACTCAACTTTCTCAAAAACACTCAACAAGAGGCTTCTAGCCCTTAAAACACAACAAATGGGCTTACTTTTTGGAGAAGGTTGTACAATGGCCAAAAAAATACCTTTTAAGACTATGAACTAGATATGAAACAACTTCCAAAAAGGTTTCAAGTGACTTCTACACAACAATACTGAGATTCAATAAATCACCACTGAATTAGGCTACTAAATTAGCCTTGTTTTTCAAATGAAGTACCTTCAAAACACTTGTTTTTCACCCAAACACTTTTGAAAAAGCTATATTATGATTCCAAACCACAGATTCCACAAACATTACTCTTTTTTAAGGCCTCTAATCTACTGATCCACCAAACCCTCCATTTTCTTACAAAACACAAGGGTTTTAAAAAAAACACAACTATTGGCCTTTCCAAACTCACCCAATGCATCAAACAGTTCCAATAGGGTTTGTACAGACTCTTCACACCTTTAAAAAACAGTTAGATCAACAATTCAACAAAATCACTCTCTAATTGCCCAGCCCTAGAGCATCATTCCAAACCAAAAAACTCACTTTATTTTCCACTCCAACCAATAAAAACATCTACCCTGACATATAATATGTCATTCCTCTAAGGAACAGGAAAAAATAGTAGCAGGAATGGCTACTCCATTAATTAATAGCCAAACAGGGGCCTCACTAGTTTTTACCAGGCAAATTCAAAAAACTATAGAGATCTCCCTCCAAATTTGTTGTTAGACCTTCAGAATGGTTTCAAAAGAAAGCTACTTCTATTCCCTATAGGAAACAAAGCAATTTAGATCATCTACTATATGTACGAGTCCGTGCAATTACAAAGAAGTTCTGAAAAACATAGTAAAACTACAAAAATCAGTGTTGTTATTGCTTTGAAACTTCAATACCTTCTTCAACACCAGATGCTTGAGCCTTTTGAGGCCTTTAAATACATTTTTAAATCAAAAACCAATAGACTAACTCCTCTAAATTCCCTTTAAAATACTAATCCTTTCATATTCCCTAATCTACTTCTTTTTGACATCTTTGTTTTTGCACTTGACAACATTATTGTGCAACTTTTTACTTTTAGATTCTAATGGCTCCAATCTACCCAATTACATCATAAATGGTCTTTTTAGACCTTATTTAGATTAAATATCTCAAAACACCTCTAGAATCAACTATGACTCTTCCTATCAACCTTCAAGAGATCAAATTTTGTTAATAAGGTGTAGGTACTCCTACACCAAGTCACCACATACCAACAATCTCCCACTTGGAGACTAATCAAGCTCCACACCAAACAATAGTACCATCATGATTTGAAATCTAGGGGTGTCGTAGTTTGAAATTGGGGAATCGCCATTTGATGTTTTCAATACCTCTATATTAAATCGATGTCACCATATTTAAATTAGCACTAGTGTATTTAATCGGTGTTGGTGTTTCAAATTGAAATGGTATCACTATATGGCTCGATGTTCTTCAAAGTGTGTCCTTGTTTGTGATTTGAGTGTCATTGTCCTGCAAAACAAGCACAAAATGAGATTCAAGCTTAAAAATGGTTAAGTTAATGGTTTTCCCTCCTAGCACTAGAATGTTAGACAAGGATTATCAGGGTGGGTCAATTACACTTGATCCATGATGAATTGAAGCATAACTTAGCCACTAAACCTCAATCACAAACAAGATCATTCAAATTGAAAGTTAAACTAAGCATTTACAGAAACTGAAAGTTACAAACTATGAAAACAGTTAAATTCCTACTCTAACCCATTTGAAACTTATCCTATTTTGGAATTTGTGTTGTGTTGATGTGGAACAATGACCCTTTCCCAGTCATGTGATTAGTGAGCCTGTTTGAATCGATTCTATGGAAGAGAATCGATGAAACCATTGCAATAAGTGGATGAAAACCTCATTTATGCTAAATTAAACATGATGAAAGCTATGTTAACATGATTTTATGCTAAAAATGAACTAATTATGCAATTGCTAAGCTAATCTAAGCTAATTGTAAGCTAAAAGATGAAAACCCTAATTTATATATAGACTAAGATGGATGCAAGGAAGCCATTAATGGATGCTTTAAGCTATTATGCAATTAGAAATAAAGTAAAAAAAGATAAAAGTGATTAAATTGAGAGTATGAGTGCAAGTGAATTAACAACACGACTTTTCAATTGAAAGATGGATCCATTTGTCTCCAAATAGTGCTTTATTTATATGAGAGAAAATGAGAAATGGAGGGTTGAGATCAAAAATATCAATCAACGACTGTCAAAGATGAAAGGAAGAAGAGGCATGGATTCTCATCAACGGATGAGAATGTATGATGGGATTTAATCAAGGGATCACATTTGCTTCAAAAAACACACTTTTGACCTGCTCACACAGGTCAAAGGTGACTTGTTCAAAAGGTTAAAGGTTAAAACTTGCATTAGAAGCTAAGTGAATTTTTTTTTTTTTCAAATGATGGAGGAATAAGAATATTCCTTGGAATATCCATTTGGGTGAGGATAAAAGGCATTTTGCAAATTAAAAGAAATTCTTAATTATGCAAAAAGGGGATAAGGAATATTCCCCTTCTTAAAGGAAAATTAGTTTAATTGCTAATTAAACAAGGTTTAATCATGCAATTAGGGAATTTGAAGAATTAAAGTGTGTGATATTCATTAAATTAAATGATTTAATGAATGAGGGAGAGATGAAATGATATTTAATTAAATAACTTAGGGTTATTTAATTAAATAAGATGACTTAGGAAATTAGATTAAATATTTTTATTTATTTAATTTAATGAGATGAAATGTTAGCGTGAAGGGGGAATGAATTAACCCAAATTGATGAATTAGGTTAATGGACAAAAATGATGTCATTAATTAATTAGCTAGGCCTATTCGATTAATTAAGCAAAAAGAGGATGAGTTTTGAGAGGAAATGATGTTAGTTAGCCAATGTGATCCATCAACACATTTTTAAGTGTCTACAGTGACAAAAACAAGATTCATAGTGCTTAGAATATAGTTTCTAAACTACCTTTTTTATGGTGGAGATTAAGAGGTTCAAATAGGGAGAGCACAAAAAATTGCTCCAATTTTTATCAAAAAAATATAGCATAGCATTCAATGTGCCCTCTTGAAAATGTCAAATTTTTAAAAATATTTCACAAATCACTTCGGTAAATTTTATGTCTAAATTTTTAATAAATACATATTTTTTATTGACTTGCAAAGTGGATACATCATGAAAAATAAAAATTTGAGCATGCTCCCCCAAATTTTTTTTAAAACTAATCAAAAGTGAATCTTTTTAATATGTATAGAATAGATTCATGAGTGTAAAAATGTATAATTATTTTAAATTTGGATGAATGGATTAAAAATGACTCTAAAAATATGATATATAATATTTGAGAAAGGAAGACATTAGCAAAAAGAAATTGAAAAACATATTCAAAATGTGGAAGGTAAGAGAACTTAACATTATTTTTATATTTTTTAGATCAACATAAAAAAAAATGTAAACATGATAGAAAGTACACTTGACATTTACTTGTTTTTCTATATTTTATAAAAACATTTCTTTATGCATTGACATACAAGGGTGAGTATAGGATCATGATAAGCCAAACAGTGGCGATAGGAAAAAAATGTGTTTTCAATTAGGCAAAATTGTGAAAAGCATATTTGAATTTTTACTTGGCTTGGGTAAAAGTACATTTTGCTATGATAAACACCAAATTAAAAAAAATATTATATCACAAATCATATAATATAATATATTATGATATTATATTTCATATCATTTATACTAGCATAGATATCTTAAATACATCTATCAAAAAGACGTTGAGAGATATAAGTCTTGAGGTGCCTATATTTAAAGTGTTTTTGAGAATAGATAGGTGCCTCGAGACTGATATCTCTCGACATGTTTTAGATAGATTGACATGTTTTAGATAGATTGTGTATTTAAGATATCTATGCTAGTAGCATTCGTAGTGTGGTATGTAAAATATCACTTTTGCATCTTGTTTTTATGTTTGAATAAAGTATTTTTATACTTTGTAAATATTGAATGAGACATTTTATATTAAACCAAAAATATAATCTTCATGCTATGTAATTAGAGTTTAATAGAAGAATAATATCTAATAAAGTATACATTATATAAACTTATTGTGTTTCTAAATATTTTATTTTTTCTTCCTCAGCTCTTTGTTTGGTGAGTTTCTTCCTTGTTTTATTTTTTCATAACAATCATATGAAAATGGTGGTGATATTTTGAGTCCCTCTTATATCAATTGTTGCCTTTGAAAGAGTCAATCCAAGAGTGATTTGTGGATTGTTAGTGCCCAAGCTAATCATAATGGAAATTGATGTGTGCACCCCCTTTTTATTGGTGCAGTTGGAATTATATTTGGAGATGCATCTTCAATTGGCATTCCTAAGTAATTATCAAGTTGAACTATAACATATGTTGGTGGATTTGGTGGGGAACTTCTAGGTTTATATTTGATATTTTGAATGTGTAGACACGTAAAATATACCGATTGACATTATGCATCTGATCCCGACTACTAACATCGTTTCATCTTGAATCATCCTTCGATCTAACCATTTAATCAAGTTCCCCTATTTGATTAAATTCATCAATATTTCTCTTAATTAAATAAATCATTTTATCTAATTAAGTCTCTCTTTTTTTTATTAAATCAATCCATCTGATCTAATTATCCCTATTTAATTAAATAATTAATTTTATTTGATTAGAATCTCTAAAGTCTATCTATTAAATTAAATAAATTAAAACCTTATTTAATTTAATTTAACATCATTTCGTTTAATTAAATAAAAAATCTTTATTTAATTAATCTCTTATCATATTCACTCATATTTGATTTAAATAAATCCACAAATCTAAGTCAAATTTGTCACATCATCTAATCTCTCATTAAATTAATTAACTTTGATTAATTTAATCTCTTATCATGTCCCATGCTCCAGCATTTACCACTTGCACATGAAAATAGATTTAATTAATTTATTGAATCCCTATTTTCCTCAACAAGGCATCTTTTTGGAATATTCTCCAAGTTTGAATTCAAAAATCCCAAGTTGACATGTACATCCAACAAGGTATTTACTCTATCTTACATGTCCTTTTCCTTAAGCCAAGTGGCATTTATTGCATTTTCCTTTCCCTCTTACAAGTCATTTCAACAAAATTCACATTCAAAAATAGGCATTTATTGGCACAATCCTCAAAACTTGCACATCCTCCAACCACTCATGGGTTGACAAGTGGCATCTTGCCATTGGATGAATGTTAGTCCCACATTGCTCAAATTTGGACATTCATCCATCTTCTCATTCTATAAATGAATAGCTCCTCTCCTCATTTGATCATCCACAAATTATGCAAAGTTACCATGCTAAAATATTTAGCTATTGTCATCCATCACCATTGAATCATAGCTAGGTTATGCAGGTTTTTAGCTTGGAGCACTCATCCTTCGTCAACAAAGTGGATCATTCATCAATCATCATCAACATACATCAATCTCGCATCATAGGAGTTGGGAAAGGGCCAATTTTTACATCAAATTGGAACCAATTCCCCCATGGGATCAATTTGCTTACTTAATGAGGATTCAATCTTTATTTTGGTTATTTTCATTGTGTTCTTCATTGTTTTCGTAATTTAAGCTTTGTGAATGGATTTCATGGGGAATCCTTGTTCTTGCTTGCAATCTCTAACTTAATGTGTTTATTCTCATGGTATTGCAGGTATTAGGATTGGGGTTCGCACAAAATGTATCTTAAAGCTTCATTTACAAGGCATGCTTCTATCCATAGATTAGAGGTTAACATGAGTCTTGCATCCTTCATAATCAATAATTCAACATCTAATTCATCATTTTGTCCTCCTGCTAGATTAGTAATACCTTCTTTAGTTGTAATGTTATGGGATATTGGTCTTCTTAATGAATATAATTGTTTCCTTGTTATGGTTATATACGTTATAATTTGTTGCAAATAGATGAATATTGTTATCAAAATCTTCTCAAATTGTTTGATGGGTGATCCCACAAAGCTAGTTTACAATTTCTGGGAGATTCTGATTTTTGCTGATATCACATATTTTTAGAAAATATAATGATTTAAGCCTTAAAAAGTTTCATTTAAAGCATTCCAATTGAAGAATGTTTGATCAAACTACCTTAGATCAAACCCCCTTGGATAGAACCCCACTAGTTTTAAACCATGCCTATAACAAAGTCTCCTTTACACCTATCAAAATGTTGATAAAAACCCACTTTTGATTTACCTTTTGGGGGATCAAATGAATTCATTTAAAATTTATTTTTTGTAAGTATGTAGTCCTTATTATAAGATTCTCAAAAATTATATTTTAAATAAATTTAATTTTATTATTATATTTATTTTTTATGTCTTGTGAATGTAATTTTTTCATCGAAAATCAAGCTTTTTATTCTGCACATGTGGAAAAATAGAAGATTATCAAGAAAAAAAATTGAAAAATATGAGTGCACTAGATATTGAATTCCTTGATCCAACCCAAAAAAAAAATTGATATATACAAAAAAATTTGTGTTATACAACCCGCCTATGTTTGAATTGTAATTGGTTTGACTTTGAAACTTGATCACGGAAAAAATATTCAATAAAACACTATGAAACCAATTAGAAGCACTATATATCATAGATAAAAATATAAATTTAGAAAAATTAGAATTTTATCCTTCATGGAAAAAAATTATGTGTTATATGGTGAGTGTCACTCCTTAAAAATGGTGTTTACTAAAAAAATTAGTTTTCGAAGGAGATGGAAAAAGAAGTGCAATCTGATTCCAATTTTTTTTAAAAATATATATTTAGAATCTACAGACAAAATGTCACAAATCACTATTTTGCATCATCTTCAAATTCATCACAGTTTAGCTACTATAGGTGCCCGAAATTGAAGATTTAGTTAGAAAAAATCAGTTCAATGTCCGTTTTGGCAAAAAATTGTAAACCAGTATTGTGGGATCACCCTGATGTAATGAAACATTTGTCCTTGTCATCAATAATTTCCAATAATTGATTGTTGGATGTGCATCTCTAATATTTTTTAGTAGTTGTTGAAACCTTTGTTGAGCCTCATCTTCACCTTCTTGTCTAAATACCTTATCCAAAGTAACAACTATCTTAAATTCTTCCCATATTAATTTTGCATGTACATTACTATCATAAGGTAGTTTGTCACTAATAGGAGGTAGTTGTCCCAAATCTCCTACCAAAATGATTGATCTTCCTCCAAAACTCGAGTTTGATTTTTCTAGAAAAGATTGGTGTAGTCTTGAATCAATATTTTAAAGAAAGTTTTGTCCAATAAAACTCATTTCATAAATCAATATGTATTTTATATGTTGCAGTTCTTCTTGGAAATTCATGAGCCTTGTGCCTTCTAAATGCTCATCTCTTTGTAATCTTCTTCTTAATATATATTGCTCCTCTTGAGATGTTCATACATGATGTATTTGTTGAACACACTCAAAGAATGAGAAGGGGTGAATCAGTATTTTCAAAACATAAACCCTTCAACAAACTCAAACTTCTTTACCATATTAGAAAATCTTAAACATATCAACAACAAAGAAAGATATAGAAATTTAATTCCTTAATAAGGTCATCAACCCTCAACAATGAAAGATACAACAATTCAACCTTTAACTAGATCAATAGCAATGACAGATGAAAAAAAGAACATACATGCACAAGATAACACCAGATTTATGTGGAAAACCTAATGAGGGAGAAACCACAGTGAAATTTAACTCACAATAAATGAAGCTTGCTACGTAAAAAAATTATAATAAGGCTCACTACCCAGAGACTTACAAAATAAGGTGCACAAACTTAGGGAAAGATACAAAGGACTTGATGAGACTCACTATCTCAAAACATGATACATGAAGATTTATAATTTACAACATATGTCAACAATACAGTTTGTTGATTGAGGCATTAAGGCACATCTAATCTATCTTCCACATACTTTCACACTTCTTCTGCAAGATCTTGAATATATTCTACACTCTTACCTCTTGCAACAGATTTTATCTTTCATTTATATACACTGCAAGATCACAAAACATCAACTAGGTCAGCTAGGAAGAAGATAAACAATAATCTCAGAAAGTTGACCACAAAACTATAGCACGTGCTGGAAAAATGAGTATAGTTATCTATTTGTTGTCATTGATGTCACCATGTTGGTAGTATGTTGGAAGTTGGGTCTGGTACTCTCATACCAATGCTTATCCTCTATGGTGGTTGGCCCAGTATTTTGGTTGCCTCTCTGCTATTTTAGTCTACACTTCTCCGCAAATGATAATCTCTGGTTGCAATTTTGGGAAACTACTAATGGATGTTAAAGACGTGCATGATCAGGTTATTTCATGCTCTGGTGCTCATACAATGTAGTAGCAACCAACAGATTGATTTTTTCCTTGTTGCATTGAAGATTATTCCTGGCTGACTTGTTAAGTTAATTTTGATTTGATGTGAAAGCTTATGTGCGACCTATTTCTTAGTTTTAGCCGACATGATGAAATGTGCTAAAGATTTTTTTGTTTGTTTGGAAATATTTTTTGAACTATTAAAACCAACATTATAATAGTTAAACATTTTGAAAACACTTTGTGGAAGCTGGCCTAATTAGTTCTTGTGATGGAGATCGGGTATATATACAAGTGTATGGCAAACAGTTTGGAAGTATGAGTGAATGTGTGAGTAAGTGTGAATGGGTGTGTGGGAATATGTATAGTGAGTCTATAGGAAAGTGGTAGAGGAAATAGTGAAGAGGTAATGAATGTGAATGTGTGATCAGAAAGGCAGCAGCTATGAGCATACCCGAAACTGTATCAGCACATGTTAGGTGCATCTTTCTAGTTCATTTTTGGGTTGTAAAGCCTTAATTTGTTTTGTATAATTTTTATTTTTCCCTTATTGGGTTTTCCACATAAACATATGGTGTTGATTGTGTTGATCTACTTTCTGTTATCTGTGTTACATGCTCATATTTAATAACAAAATAGTGTGGTTGAAGATTTGATAAGTGGTAAAGTTTTAAGTTTGAATTTGTGTGACAACTAATTCACCCCCCCCTCAGTTGTCTTGCGCCTATTTAACAATTGGTATCAGAGCTCTTGGTTCCTCTGGTAAAGTCTAACAACTTGAGGGAGATAATGAATGAAAAAGGAGAACTCTGGACTGCTCTTGAAGATCTTGATAAAGTGGCAAGAGAAAATAAATATTTGAAAGAGAATCTTCATGAAGCAAATGAATGTGTTCGAAAATTGAAGGAACAGTTGAAGAAATTTAAGGAAAGACACAAAGAAGTAAGTGAATAGCTAAAACAAGAGATAATTGGACTGAAAGTGACAGTAGAAGAAAAGAAGAGGATTGAAGAATTTCTGAATACAATGGTGCATAACAAGTCTAAAGAATGTTCCAAACTGGACCAAGAGATAGTAAATATGACAGTGGAATTAGAGAAGGCTAAACCCTATGAAAATATTTTCAGATCTAGCTCCAGTAAACTTGAACTGCTTGCAAGAAAGAAACCATGTAAAGACAAAGGTGGCTTAGGAGCTAATACCAGTGAATGTTCTAAGGATATGAAGAAGAATCAAGATAAGAGGAAGTAGAGAAGGAATTTTGCAAGACGACCGCTTGTGAAACAACCTAATGCACAAAGGTACCCCTCTTTTGATGGTGTTTTCTTTTCTTGTAACAAATATGGTCATAGAGCAGCTAATTGTAGAAGTAGGATAAACCAGTTTTCTGGCTCTCTTTTTTGAAATTTTTTTGAATGTGGGAAGTTTGGACATAAGGCTACAAAATGCAGATCTCAGGTAAGTTTGATCATTCGAGTAATGAGAAACAATTTTAATGAAGGCAAAAGGAATCAATTCTTTAATGGCTACTGCTATGCCTACAATAAATTTGGACATAGAGCAAATTAGTGTAGATCAAGGAATAATGGAGGACAGTCTAATTAGAAGGGTGTGATCTATTATAACTACAATAAACCTAGACATGTATCTAAAGTTTGCAAGAAGAAAGGAAAGAAATCTACTCTGGAAGAGAAGAGTGAACCGGTAAAGAAGATTGATAAAGAAGAGATGAAGCAAGAGATGGAGAAGACTTGGAAGAAGAAAGAAGAAGAAGAAGAAAAGAAATCTAAGACTCCTGATGTGTCTGTACCCTCATCTGGTAAGATGACTTATTCAAAATTTAGACTTAGCATTGTCTTAGAGGGAGCATTATTAGAAGATCATAAAAACCCCTAGAAGAATGGTGTGTCAGAGGCTAGCACGTGGTTAGAATGTGAAGAATGCTTGTTCAGAGGTTCTAGAAGAAGAACCAGAGAAAAATATGTTGGTATGAGTATTTGTGGACTGTTTGAAGGTTTCCTATGCTAAGTGAAGTGAGTGTTTAGCAACTTTTTGAGTTTCACATTTAATGCGCTTAGGGAAAACTCGACAGTGGATAAGTAGAAATTTGTGATGCTTTTTGGTTAATTATGCATCTGAAATCATCTAAAAGTGCTCTAAATATTTCTTGAGGCATGCTTGAAGTGTTTCTGAAGGGAATTTGAAGATTGATTCAAGTAATCTAGAAACCCTCTCTCTATTTGCATAAGGAAAGAAGAAAATTGAAGTATCATTGAATTTCAAGAAAGCTAAGCAATGGACAATGGTTCTTGTGGTGTTACCTCTCTAAAGCTAAAAAGGGTCAAAGTAGAAGAATATGATCATAGGAAAATGAAGGAAATTGAACCAGGGTTGAGTGAAGTCAAATTATAGAATATAAAAACCCTAGGGATGGATTTGTGGATTGAATTTTTGTGGGTTTCAGATAAGGAAGTTATCATGTTCTTATTGAATTATCTTAAGGATAGAAACATTGTTTTAGACAAACCCTACTTGATCTCAAAGGAAGCAATTAAAGCAATCATTAGATTATGTAGTGTTGGAGAACTTCCTAGAAAGAAAATTGTGAAATATAAAGATGTGGTGGAGCTAACTGGCTTTGGTAGAGATCAAAGAGTATTATTGATTGATACACTTGCCAACTCGGTTGTTAGGTATGTTGCATATGGTATCTCATACAATATTTATTTCAGGAATCGTGAAAGTTCAACTTCAACTATTCTTGTACACATTGCCCACATGATGGTTAAGGAGAATAGACAATTTGATTTATGTAGCTTGTTACTTGAGAATTTGCTTGAAAATATTTGAATTTCATTGGTTGAGAATTATCCATTTCATTTCAGATCCTTGCTGGTATGCCTGGTGTTTTACTTTTTGAATTCTCTACTAGGAAAAGATAATGTGGTGTGGGAATCTAGTATCCCTATTGGAAAACAAATTTACAAGCATCTAGAGTCTTTGGAAGATAATGAAAATATGTGCAAATCATATTTCTCATCTTTGCGAGCAAACCCTTGCTTTGGTATATCTACAGTAAGTCGATTTGAAGTAGGCTCTTCATCTAGGAAAAGAGAATTGGAAGTTAGTATTGGTGATTCCCCTCTGAAATCAAAAAAGAGAAAGGAAATGACTAAAGACATCATTGATATTTTAGATGAGAAGGAGAAAGAATCACTGACTGGTACTGAATCCCCTGATCCCAATGATATCTAGTCTATGACAGTTGAAGGAAAAATGAAGAAGATTGGTGAATTATGGGATGTTACCTCACCCATTAATAGACTAAAAATTGATGATGCACTGGTAGATTATCTACTTTGGAAAGGTATTGAAGTATCTATTGTTTATGATTTCTTACCAGAGAATCTGATTGAGATTGTTGAAGAAAGGATGTTGCTTGAAGGTTCAGATGGACGTAAGATGCAAATCTTGGTTGAAAGAAGATTGAAAAAGGCTATGCAAAGATTGTCTGGATTGATTTTAGGAACTAAGAAGTGTGTTAAAGAGATTTTAGATGTTTACAAGTATTGTCTTTAGTGGCTTGTTTTTGTAGACAACTTCAGAAGCAAAATTGAAGTGATTGAAGCCAAGGTGAATGATATTAGAAAGAAATTTGACATATTTGAAGATAAAGAAGGAAAACAAAGGATAAGAGTTGGTGGCCTTCAGGATAAACTAATCATCACACAAAGACAGAGAGATGATGTGACAAAGACCTTCTGGATTCTTAAAGAAATTGTTGAAGTCCAATTAGAGCATCTTTCTGGAATTCTTGTTGATGTTGAAGATATTGAGAAACAATGTTCTGATGTAGATTGGTCACCCTCTTTTACTCTGTTGGAATTATTGGAAATTGCATGCACAAAATTGGAGAATGTTATTTTTAACTAGAAGAAGTTGTATCTATTTCTCAAAGAAAGGTATAAGAAGGTGTTTTAGGTAAAGAGTGCCATCTTCACTTAATTTTTGCTTGCTTAATTGATCTAGACTGTTGGAAGTTTTTGGAAATCTTTTTGAAATTTTGATGTCACCATGTTTTCACTCATTTTTGGCACCCTTTGCCATTGATGTCAAAGTGGGAGAGAGTTGGAATGGAGAGTGTTGGAGATGGTGGAGAGAAAAATTTATTCACATGTTTCCATCAATGACAAAGGGGGAGATTGTTGGAAAATGGGTATAGTTATCTATTTGTTGTCATTGATGTCACTATGTTGGTAGTATGTTGGAAATTGGGTCTGGTACTGTTATACCGGTGCTTATCCTCTCAGGTGGCTAGTCTGGTATTTTAGTTTCCTTTCTAGTATTCTAGTCTACACTTCTTCGTGGATGATAATCTCGGGTTGCAGTTTTGGGAAACTACCGATGGATGTTAAAGACATGCATGATCGAGTTATTTTGTGTTGTAGTACTCGTACAACGTAGTAGAAACCAACAAATTGATTGTTTCCTTCTTGTGTTGAAGATTATTCCTGGCCAATATTTTAAGTTAATTTTGATTTGATGTGAAAGCTTATGTGCAACCTATTTCTTGGTTCAAGCCAACATGATGAAATGTGCTAAATATTTTTGTGTGTGTTTGGAAATATTTTGTGAGCTATTGGAGCTGACATAATAATGGTTAAAACATTTTGAAAATACTTTGTGGAAGCTGACCTAATTGTTAGAATTGTGAAACAAGCACAAAACCATGAGCCACAGGATCAAACACAAACAAATACACCTTCCATGCAAGAGATCTGCAAAACAATATGTGCAATTATCTTCAACAAGAAAAAGCTACATAAGAGAGAAACTTTCAAGAAGATATGAAAGCTACAGATATTCTCCCATTGATAATTACAATGAGATCAATCCTTATGAAAGGAGATCAAGAAACCCTAAAAGGGAAACCCTAGTGTGCACACTTAATTAATAAATAATTAATTATTAATGTGCCTAAGTTTAGCTTAAGTAACTAAAGTGATAAGTGACTTAATTAATTAACCAATATGATTAAATTAATTAAGTAAAACAACTTATTACTCTAACACTAATTAGTTCCTACAATGAAGATCAGGTATATATATATGTGTGTGTATGGCGAACAATTTGGAAGTATGAGTGAATGTGTGAGTAAGTTTGAATGGGTGTGTGGGAATATGTGTAGTGATTATGTAGGAAAGTGATAGAGGAAATAGGGAAGAGGTAATGATGTGAAGGTGTGATCAGAAAGGAAGCAATTATGAGCATACCTAGAACTATATCAGCACATGCTAGGTGCATCTTTCCAGTTCATTTTTGGGTTGTAAAGCCTTACTTTGTTTTGTATAATTTTTTTGTAGGCAGTGAGCCTCTTGTTGGACAGTGAGTCCTTTTGTAGGCAATGAGCCTTTGTAATTGGATAGTAAGTCCTTTTGGCAGTGAGCCTCCTTTTTAAAATAATATATAGTGTGAGTTAACCCTCAATGTGGTTTTTCCCTTATTGGGTTTTCCATGTAAAAATCTGGTGTTGATTGTGTTGGTCTACTTTCTGTTATCTATGTTTCATGCTCATATTTAATAACAGAATAGTGTGGTTGAATATTTGATAAGTGATAAATTTTTAAGTTTGAATTTGTGTGACAATTGATTCACCCCCCCTCTCAATTGTCGTGTGCATGTTTAACAGTGTGGTCCTATCCATAGAGACAAACAAAAACAACCTTATTAAATCTTCCAATGTGATCCCAAAAAACTCACATGTTGGTGCACATCAACTCAAGTCGACAACAAGGAAATGTGTAGATAAAACATGTAGCACATAACTAGTTGACCCAAAAACATACTTCTAATTAACCTAACTTAATGCAATCCACAACAAGATAGGCCAGGACCCAAATCCACCTTAATACAATCTCAAATGCTAGCGCAAACCCCTAAGCACGCGACATAAGCAATAGAACTAGCCATGTCAACCAGATATCCATAAATTGCTCAAAAGACCAACTCAAACACAATGCAACACCAAAGGGATCATCCATTGATGTGTGGATCACAAAGATATGTTCCTTGAGAATCCAACAACACTTCCAAATACTTATTTCATCCCACAAACCAAACAAGAGTAGAACACTTCATCCCAAAAACATAAAAAATTCAACCATGAGATAGAACATTAACAAAACAACTTGTGGACCACTTCAACACATGAAATTTGAACTGAGAAATTGTATAGAAATTAAGAGAACATCCACCAATCCACAAGAGTAGAAACATCAATGTGGAGAAATACAGAGCATTTTTTAGACCAATCCAGATAACCAACAAAAACTACCAAACTACTGCAATCAATAGAAACCTCCTTAGCAACACTGGTGACCTGAAAATATTGGAGTGCAACATCCACATAGCACAAACACTAAATCCCAAATTGCAAAAATATATTTTCAACAATAGAGGAATGTGGAGCATTCTCCTGAATAGTCTTCAACACTTCTTGGAACAAAAACTTTTCATCAACATGCAAAGGCCAAAACAATTTTGTAGTAACACTTACTTCCTCAAGAACAACAAAAGAGATCATATAGCATATTATATACCATCAGCAACATCTCTCCACCATCAACATTACTTCTAATCCTCATCTTAATATATCGTCATGATAAGATCTCTACTAAAAAAATCCATACTCAATACATATTTACTTGACATCAAACAAGGCATGGCATAGACTTCAACAACACCACCATACATCAATGAAAACTAATTCGAAAAAAAAATCATAAAAATTATGCAAAAAACTCACTAAGTGTTGACAACCAATGCCAACAAACATAACAAGTGTTGATCATACAACAATTTCCTCAAGCGTTGACAACCAATGGAAAAATATCACCAAGTGTTGACATCAATGAAAACCAATGCCAACAATCTCCAATTTTGGCATTGATGGAAACACACACCTGCTTACGCTCCCCCTTTGACATCAAGGACAAAGGGCCCTACACACTTGCACATTAAAATAAATAAAACATACTCTAACTTCAAGGACAAAGGGCCAACAATTTTAATTGAAACAACACATTCTCCCCATTTGAACAACAACTACACATCTTCTTTAGAAAACTATACTAGCTCCCTCTATCAACAACACTTCTTTCCAACATCTACACAACTCTCCAAACTCCCCCTTACTACCAACTCCCCCTAAGAGGTAGCACACATTAATCTAGGAGAAAAGGATATGACATGAATTTCTCCACCTAGATAAATGCACCATCTATGCATCTAGTAAGAATAAGGAAGGGAAATAGCCCCTAACTTTTGTCTAAGATTCTCAAAAGTATCATTGAAAGAACCTTAGTGAAGTTATCTACTATCTGATCCTTAGTAGACACATACTCCGATCTGATTTCATGCTTGACAACTTTTGAGCTCTTAGAAAGTGATACCAAATAGAAATGTTTTTGGTTCTTGAATGCATCACTGGATTCTTGGAAATATTAATTGTATTGGTATTATCACACAATATAGGAATGGGTTTGTCATATACCACCTTTATATCCTTCAAATTTTGCTTCATCCAAAGCACCTGGGTGTAGCAAGATGCTACAACAATATACTCAACTTCTATTTTTTATGAGGACATTGACTCTAGCTTCTTACTGAACCAAGAGACCAATCTATCTCCCAAGGTGAATGCACTTCCACTAGTACTTTTCGAGTCATCCACACATCCTACCCAATCAACATCAGTATAAGCACTTAAAGAAAAATTATCATCCTTCTTATACCATAACCATAATTTGGAGTTCCCTTCAAATATCTAAATATTTTTTTAATTTCTTTCTCATGAGATTGCTTAGGATTAGCTTGAAATCTAGCAATCCAACATACAACATGCATAATATTAGGCCTAGAAGTAGTCAAGTACAATAAACCTCCAATCATATACCTATAAATAGTTTGATCAACCTCTAGAGACTTATCATTTTTTCTCAAATTACAACTAGTAATCATAGGGGTACTAATTGGTTTAGAATCCTCCATGCCAAATTTCTTCAATATCTCTTTAACATACTTAGCCTGAGAAATAAATATACCATCATCTAGTTGAACAATTTGAAGCTCAATGAAGAAGGATAACTCACCAATCATAGACATCTCAAACTCTTTCTACATCTCTTCTACAAACCTCTTACACATATCATCATCTCCACCAAAGATGATGTTATCAACATATACAATCACAATCAACAACTTGTCTTCTTGAACCTTAATATAAGGATTACTATCTAGAGTACCTTTCTTGAATCCTTGTTAAAGTAAATACTTATCCAACCAATCATACCAAGCTCTAGGGGCTTGCTTGAGACCATATAAAGCTTTCTTGAGTCTACACACCATGTCTAGATCTTCTGATAATTGAAAACCATCTGGTTGCTCAATATATACCTCTTCCTCTAGATCAACATTCAAGAAGGTTGACTTGACTTCCATTTGATAGAATTTGAAGTTCTAATGAGTATAAAAAGTAAGAAACATCCTTATTGCCTCCATTCTAGCTACCAAAGCAAAAGTATCCTCAAAATCAATACCGTCAACTTGAGAATATCCCTTACATACCAATCTGGCCTTGTTCCTTACAATTTCACCATCTTCATTTAGTTTTTTCTAGAACACCCACTTTGTTCCTATCGCATTCTTATCAGAAAGTTTGGGAACCAATTCCCAAGTCTGATTCTTCTCTATCTGATCCATTTCTTCTTACATTTCCTTTATCCAACCATCATCTTTGCTAGCATCAAAAAAGTTGTTGAGCTCTACTTTTGACAATAAACACAAAACTTACTTGCTCACTTGCTCTTGCAATCCTTCTCATGATCATCACACCTTCATTCTTATCTCCAATGATTTGATATGATGGGTGGCTCCTCTTCACATACTTTGTTGGAGTTTTGGGAGCCTTCATTAGTTTTGGTTCCTTATCTTCTTTCTCTTCTTCTTCTTCTTCTTCAATCCATGGAGGTATATTAGATCTGCAAACCTTTGGTTCTTATGATATTTGACACAAATCTTCATCTACCTTAACATTTATGCTTTCAATCATCTTTCCCAATCTCTTGTTGTAACATCTATAGGCCTTGATTTTGGTTGTGTAGCCAAGAAATATCCCTTCATCACACCTTGTATCAAACTTTCCAAGTTCCCCTTCATCTCTCCTAATATAACATTTTCTGCCAAAAATTCTGAAGTATCTGACAATGGGAGGTCTTCCATACCATAGAGCATAAGGGGTCTTAGTTCTATTGAACCTCAACTGTACTCGATTAAGAAAATAGATAGCAGAGTGAACTGCTTCCTTCCAATACATATCAAGCATATAAACATCTTTCAACATAGCCCTAGTAATCTCTTGGACAGTCCTATTCTTCCTTTCCACTACCCCATTCTGTTGAGGGGTCTTAGGAGTAGACATATGTATCTTAATACCATGATCTTCACAAAAAAATTTAATTTTATTTGAAGTAAATTCACCTTCTCTATCTTATCTTAAGCATTTGATCTTAACATCCATCTCATTCTCTACTTTTTCTTTGAATATTTTAAACTTATCAAAAGCTTCTAATTTATCTCTTTAAAATGTAACATGAGTCATTCTAGTGTAATAATCAATAAGTAACATGAAATTCCTTCCACCTTGTTGACTCCTTGTTCTGGTAGGTCTGCAAACGTCAGTGTGAATCAACTCCAATGGCATTTTATCAGAGCACTATTTTCTCTTTAAACTTGTCCTTATTTTCTTTCCCATTTAAAATTCCTTACATAAAGTTTTTGTAGGCTTGGTTATCTTAGGAATATCTCTCACAATATGAGAGGAACGGATCTTTACCATATTGTCAAAGTTGACGTGTCTCATCCTTTTGTGCCAGAACCAACACTCTCTGGATTGAGCAAATAATCATATTCTTCCATTAGCCTCCTTTAGATTTAATAGACATTTCCATTTTTCTTGTACATTCAACAACTAGTCTTCCAAATCCTACCTTTTTGATCTCACAAACATTGCTACACATTTGATTGAAACTGAGAAGATTATGCTTCAAATCTTTGTCATAGAGGACATCCTTAGTCTTGTTCTTTCCATCAATTGTTATAGCACCCTTTTCACAAATTTGTACTGACTCATCACCACCAAACTTAACAACTCCAACATTAGCCTTCTTAAGATTGATTAACCTTCTCTTGTCACCAATCATGTGGTTAGATCAACCATTGTCAATTTCCCAAGAATTTTCTTCTTCCTTTGCATGAAAGGAAATCCATACTGTCATTGATCTTTCATTAACCTTATTAGCCTTCAAGGTATTGAACCTCTTACATTCTCCAATATTGCTCTTTTTGTTGTCATATTTCAAGGCCATTAATATGGTTTCATTATTTGAATCCTTATCCTCATCTTCTGAGGAGCAACTATTTTTCTTGGAATAAAGACCTCTTTTAACCTTATCTCTTATATTACCATCTTCAGGTTCTTTGTAAGGATATTTAGATGCAAAATGCTCAATCCTTCCATAATTGAAACACTTGAAAGGTAACTTACCTTTGTATTTTTTGGTGTCTTTCTTCAATCTTCTTAAAAATCTTGCTTCAATCTCATCAAATTCATCATTTTGATCCATAGATTCATCTTCTATCCTTTTATTGGTTTTGAATGCAGCTTCCTCCTTTGGAACATCTTTTTCAAACTCTCTCATTTCAAAGACTGTGAGAGAATAAAAAATTTCATCTACTAAAGACTTATCCAAGTCCTTAGATTCTTCAATAGAAGATACCTTATGACTATAAGATTTAGGGAGAGATCTCGAAACCTTCTTCACAATCTCATCTTCTTTTACTTCTCCACCAAAAACTATGATGCCAGTAACTAATTCATGCACTCAAAGCATATAACTTACAATGTATTCATCCTTTATCATTCTCAAGGTCTCAAATCTTCTCTTGGAAATTTGTATCTTGGCATATTTACTTTATTTTCTCCTTCATATATGTTGCTAAGTTTTCCCTAGACATCCTTAGCAGAGCTACAATTCATCACCTTCAAAAGTTTTGAATCATCCAACCCATACAATATAACATTCTTAGCCTTGGAATTTCTCTCATACAACCTGATTTCAATTGGATCTTATGGAGATGTAGCAAGAACAGTATAACCATCCTTGACATATTTCCAAACACTAAACCCTAGAGAGTTTGCATGGCCTTCCATCCTCAACTTCCAAAAGGTGTAATTTTTCCCATCAAACCTAGGACCTTTGTAAGCTCCATCACGTGCCATCCCAAATATTTCCCCAAATGGTTAAGATTCTTCAAAGTAAATTGGCTCTAATATCATTTGTTGAACACACCTGAGACTAAGGGAGGGGTGAATTAGTCTTTTCAAAACGTAAACCCTTCAACAAACTCAAACTTCTTTGCCAAATTAGAAAACCTTAAACAAATTAGCAACAAAGAAAGATATAGCAATTTATTTCCTTAACAAGGTCAACAACCCTCAACAATGAAAAATACAACAATTCAACCCTTAACCAGATCAACAACAATGAAATATGAAACAAAGAACACACATGCACAAGATAACACCAAATTTACGTGAAAACCCCAATGGGGGAAAAATCACAATGAGAGTTAACTTACAATATATGAAGCTCTTTACTTACAAAAGTTACAATAAGGCTCACTACCAAAATACTTGCAAACTAAGGTGTAGAACCTTAGGGAAATATATAGAGGAATTACAAACTGAAGTGCACAACTCCTACAAAAGATACAAAGGACCTGATGAGATTCACTATCTCATAGTAGGATACATGAAGATTTAGAATTTACAACATATGTCAACAATACACTCTACTGACTAAGGTGTTAAGGCACATATGATCTATCTTCCACATACTTTTTCACTTCTTCTATGATATCTTCAATACATTCCACCCTCTAACATCTTGTAAAAAATTTGATCTTTCATATATATACACCACAAGATCACAAAACATCAATTGGAAATTTTTTTGATGGGGATGAACAAGAAGATCATGCAACATTGTTACATGAATTTCTTGAAATATTGGCTTGGACTTATTCAAATATGTTAGGTATTGACCCTAAGATAGTCACACATAACATTATTCTTAAAAAAGATGCTTAACCTATGAGATAAAAGATACACAAGATGAATCCTTAGGTGGCTTTATTGGTTAAGGTTGAGATTGAAAATCTCCTACAAGCTAGTTTCATCCACCCTATTGATTATTCACCTTGGACATCTTATATTGTGGCAACCTGATAATTGTATTCTAATGTGTATTTATTTTCATGATCTTAATAAAGCATCTTTAAAGGATGAATTTCCCCTTCCAAACATTGACATGACAGTGGATTCAACTATAAGACATGCTTTATTATCATTTATGGATTGTTTTTTAGGATATAATCAAATTTTCATCAACCCTCAAGATCAAAATAAAAGAACATTTACTACATCTTGGGGAGTATTTGTTGGGTATTTGTGGACACCGAAAAAGTAACCCTTCTACATTTTTTGTCTCATTTGGGTCCTCCTTGTGATTTTGGCTTAATTGTGCCTTGATTTAGTGTTGTAATGTGGATAATGCATTCACATTAGGTCTTGGGCCCTTGTGAACTAAAAGGACTCAAGTGGTACCTTACTTAAGTGTTGTAAAGTGTTGTAACACACTTTCACACTTTTCTAGGGTCTTATTAATGTATTTCACCTAAATAACCTCTTTTTATCATTTACCAAGCCTTATTTCAAAGTGTTGTAAAGTGTTGTAACAAAATTTCACACTTTTCTAGGCTTGTCACTAATAATTGGACCTTTCTTATGCTTTAATTGGCCCCATTTTACACTTAAAGGCCTTACTTAAGTGTATTTTTGAAAATAATCTCAATAAACATCATTTAAAATATCTAAATTCCAAGACCCACTTAAAATGCCTTAAGTGGGACCCATTCACCATTAGGGGTGAATGATTCCCCTTTGGCACAAAATTAAAATAATTTCAAATTTTTGGTGGGTTTTTATTTTCTAAGACCTAAGGTCAACCTGTGATGTTGTATTTTTGAGAATTATTTCATAATCAAGTATAAATATAAGGATTTTCTACTCATTTCACCCCTCCCTAATCTCCTAATCAATCCAACAAACAATCAAGTGATCTAGCATTCAATCATTTTGTTTACAAGAGAATTCAAGCACTTTGGAGCCATTACTTGCATGTTTGCAGCATTCTACTTCAAGGGTTTGATGAGTTGTAGCATTACTTTTGTTCATTCATCATTCTCTTTTCATATTTCATTTCATTTTCAAGGGTTTAATTACCAACAAGGGGTTTGACCAAGGAAAACCCCTATTCACTAAGGCAAAACCCTATTCACTAACCCCTCAACATTTTTTCCCTCTCTTTGCATGTGATTTGCAGGTTTAGGTTGCAGATTTATCAAAGAGAAAAATTGGAAAAGTTACCATAAAATTGTCAAAATCATTCAAAGTTGTCAAAACCCTAGGAGAATCTTGGAGAACACCTTCAGGTTGAATTTGACAGTTTCATACTCGGATCTGAACCAAGAGTAGAAGTGCAGACTGAGGGTTGCGGATTCCACTTTTGAATTTCCAGAAATTTGAAAGTGGACTAATTCACCATTAGTGGCAAATGAGTCCCACAGCCTAGGCTTAAATAGAGATTTTTGCAATTTTGAGTACCCAGTTGTCTGAAACTTGTTCTGGTAGAGTTTTCCAGAAAGTAGGACTAAGTCACCCAGCTTGGCGTATGAGTCCTAGTTGGCATCAATAGTGAATTCTTCAAAATTTTAGAGCTCCTTTCCATCTCTTTCCAGTCTCCAAGTACACGCTTTCAATTTCATAAGTTTTTGTTACAATTTACTTACATTTATAGGTTATTTTGCATATCACAATGTGTTTTCAAACATCTTGCATTTTCTAAGTTTTGCATTAGTAGTTAATCTCTTTTATCAATTTTCAGCCTTGAGGACAATCCCCTTTGACAGATTTCAATCTCCTTTACATTGGAATCTCAAGGGTTTGTTCTTGAGTGTGAGCATTGTGAAATCGGATCCCTCTTCCTTCATTCCCCTTTTGGTGTGAGCAAGAAAGTTGTGCATTCCATTTCCATTGTCCATATTTTGGTGAGCCTAACTTTTGAACATCATAATTCTGCTTTGGAGTGCATTTACATCCTAGGAATAGCTTACATTAACATTGCATCGCATTTTGCATTGTTTAATTTGCATTCTAGGGTTTCAAACTTTGCATTAGTAAAAATTTCATATAGCTTGCATTATTGCATTTCATTTCATTAAAAATCAGTAAAATTTTGCATTTTCATATCATATTTGCATCAAAAAATATAAAAATCATAAAAACCAATTTAAAAATTCTGATTTTTTTAAAAAAATCACTACCTGGACTCATTCGCCACCCTAGGCGAATCAATCCAGTTGCATATTTTTCACTGCATTTTCTAGCACTTAATCTTCAATTTCTAAGTTTTTGTTTGTTGTTTCTACATTTTAGTTTTACTTTCCATAATTTTAGTTTTAAGCATTTCATTTTTGTTAATTTACATTGCATTTGCATTCACCCCACATTTAGTAACCTTTGCATGAGTGTTTGGTGTCCTATTGCTAATACCTTAGTGAGAAGAAGTTCGAGACTCATGTCATCTCACCATAACACACTCATTGTGGATTTTGGGTTATCGAGAGCTTTCACTCCAAGTATTGACACTAGTACACTAGGCAGGGATAATACCCTTAGCAACTCTTTTCCTTCAAATAGCATGCAAGTTGAACTACTGAATGATCATATCCAGCAAGAGAAAATAATTCAAATTCGTGAGGACTTAGCACATCTCCAAGATCAACTAAGCCTTGAAAACATATCAACTACTGCAATTCCTACCTTAGAAAACATCCATCACATGCTTGAAAGTGAAGATGGCTTGGACGTTATGAAACACATAGTTGAGATATATACAAAATATCTTCCTTCAACCTCTAGTACTCCTACACCAACAAACAATGTTGTAAGCCAAGGAGGAACTCAAACTCCTCCTCCCTCAACCATAGCCTCAATACCTACCTATACCACTCCTCGAGTCTTCCGGCTAGCATCCCTAATTCCTATGTGGCATCGCATGTTCTATCTTCTACCACATTTCCACCTATTAGCATTCCATTCACTTGCCATACCAATACATACACTCAATCACCAGTTTCACTTCCATCCCATACCACTTATAATGACCCTCTCATAACACAACTTTTACAAACCGTTTCCTTCATGCAAAAGAAAACCTCCACCATAAACAAAAATCAAAATGGCCCACCCACATATTATGTTTGAAGCAGCCCATTGTCTTTGGAAATATTGCGAACACCGATGCCACAAGGAGTAGAGATGCCCAGATTTGAGAAATATGGATGGAAGGGAGATCCTTCTAACCATGTTAATGCCTACTCTACCTTATGTATTAATTTTTTCCTTGATGATAAACTGTTAGCAAAATTGTTCCCTAGGACTTTAAAAGATACTGCCTTGGAATGGTTTTCTTCTTTACTGAACAATTCAATTCATTCATTTAATGAAATTTTTGATGCATTTATAAACCATTTCCAAGTGCATATGAATCCCAAGAAGACCTTTGATGATTTGATGAGATGCAAGAAAAATGAGGAAGAAAAGATAACTGATTTTATCTCATGCCATCAATCGCCTTATTCCCAAATTGATGTCAACATCCATGACCCACACCTTCAAAAGATGTTTATATAAAACTTGCAAACTAAACTTCAAGAAAAACTATGATAAATTCCCATCCTTCATGCACTTGTGTACTGACCTTTGTGATTATCAAAATTCAGCTAGTAGTTGAGATACAAGGTCCACTTCTAGCCAAATTGAGAAATCTGAGTCCGCCAACCAAAACAATTCCCAACCATTTAGAAAGAAAAATAAAGAGTTCCTTCAATTTAACCCTTCTCAACCAATGACTCAAAATGTGAATAACCAAATAGTAGCTCTTAAAATTGTGGTGCCCTTTAGTTATGGAGATCCAAAAAGACAATTCACACCCTTACCTGACACCCTTCATAACACAATGTCCCAAATTTTACAACAACAAATGATTACCTTGCCCGTTGTCAAAGCACCCAATCCTCCTAAGCCTTTACCTTCAAGCTTTAAATCAACTACTTATTGCCATTATCATTGACAAAATGGACA
>VDFB02329440.1:0-16347 GCA_007258455.2 Sequoia sempervirens | reverse complement strand
AACTCATCTTCTGTTAACAACTTTAACGAACATATACCAAAATTTATATTGCAGGGAAATCAATCATAACCATTTATATACTTTCACCATACTTCTTACAGGGAAATTTATCATATTGATAAAATTAATAACAAAAACGCCTCCTCGTAAATTGACAAGAACAAAGAAGATCCGCAATTTACAACAGCGAAGTAGACAACTTCATGAATATATGAATAATTTAGGTAGAACGACTTTTTATATGGACGGAATTAACTAGATAAAGTTCTAGGCAATCCCCTTCCACAGGTCGTGTTTCAGTGGTCGACTTATTCTTGACTTCAGCATCTTTTGCGTGGTCCAAATTTGTCATCTCTTCCTAATTATTGTTTGGCAGCACCTCATGTTAAGAAATTCCGTGAACCGCTTTCCAGTATTTGAATGAGCTAATTTTAGGAGAGTTCTTGCAATTTAGAGCGCTGTTTGTAGGATCAAGTTTTGGTATTTTTAAGGTGACTTTGTTGTTAATATGTCCTTTGTTTCGATATAACTTTGTGCTTTTATCATCCTGTTTGAAAGCTGCATGATTAGTGCATGCAAGGTGCTCTATATTGTTGACATTAGGGGATTATATTAATTGCTTTTATTTATTATCCTAAGGTTTTTACTGTATAAAATAGTTGCTCATTGTTCTATGTAATCAGTCAATAAAAACATTGTGACACTTTACAATTACAGTAAGTAACACACAATACTATTTCTTGTATCCTGTCCCGTGATTTTTATTTGGTTATAGGTTGGTTTTTTCTTTCTTTCTTTTTTCTTTTTGTTTTTTTTTTAAACATTAAATTTAGTTTAAAAGAGTAGAAAATTTAATTTTAAAATGTTCATATTGTATTAGGATAATTAGTTGTTTAGTTTTTCAAGGTTGTGTAAGAATAAGTTCAAATAATAAAATAATAATAGTAAATAGGGGGACAATGACTAAATGAAATTATATTGATCTAACTTTTATTAAATACAATCTAACAAATTACAAAATTAGTAGTACTATTTGCTATGGACAACCTCCTATTTATACTTGGAACTTCTAAAAATTAAAAAAAATTAATATTCTAGAGAACTCTATAAATGAAATGTTCTTTTCCTTGAACAACTTCTAGTTGCTTCTAGTTCTTCTAGAAAAATCGTCACTTTCTAAACAATCTTATTCCCTAACATCGTCCCTTAAGATTGGATAGAATATTACAAAAAAGATACAAAGGAGAGGGGAACATTATACAACTATGGACCCGCTAGGACTATTTCACACACGCCCCATTGCAAAATGGGGAACTCTTAGGGTTTGCCTTTGAGTGGCAATTTTATACCCTGCCGCCCGAAATCGTAAAACCGAGTCAGTCACCGAGCTGTTGGGAATTTGGGCCTGAACATAAACCGTAGAAGCCGCTTTAGAAGACCGGTAGATGATCGTACCGCGGCTTTCGCTCACCGACACTTACCATTTTTGTGGGATTTTGCTTTTTTTCATTTTTGGCATTGACCAATCAATTTTCTATTTTTAGTAAGTTTCTATTTTTAGAAAGTGCTAGGTCTCATTGGCAGTGGAGTCGAAAGTTTCCACTTTTGGAATTAAAAAGCAGGCAAAAATCAAGCAAAAATCGAAAAAAATCGAAAAAATCATGAGAAAAGCAAAAGAAAAGTGCATGCAAAGATGAGAAAAGCAAAAGAAAAGCGCATGCAAAAGCTGGAAAATCAATTAAAAAATCACGCCTTCAAGAGAGAAAATCAACGAAAAATCAAGTAAAAAAGCAAGAAAATCATGGTGAAATTCGCCTAAGGCTGGAGAGGTGCGCCCATGAGGAAATCTAGTTGAATCTTTGAAAAATCCATTTGAAAATCCAGTTAAATCTTGAAAAAATCCAGTTAAAATTCGTCCATTTGAGAAGTCTTGTTAAAAAATTCACCCAGTACAAGGAAATCTAGTTGGATAATTCGAAATTCCAGTTGGAGAAATGATAAAAATTGGCTAAAGCAAGTAAAAAATTCGAATTGGACTTCAAGAATTCCAAGATAAAGGAAATCTAGTTGGATGATTAAAAATTCCAGTTAGAAGTCGAATTTCCAAGAAGAGAATCAAAATTTTTTCTAAGGCAAGAGTTACCTTGGTAAGAGGAAAAAAAAGTCCAGTTGAAAAGTGGATTAGTCCACTTAGAAGTCAAATTTTCTAAAAGGCAAAAGAGAGATAAATAACTTAAGTTTTTATTTAAAAATAAAGACTTAGTTAGCAAGCAAGAAGGGACGCCTTGGAAAAGTCAAAGAAAAGAAGATAAGATCGCTTTTTGCATTTTAAAACAAAGCACCCAATCAGAGAAGAGGTCGACCCAGGCAAATAAGGAAACTTTTTATTATAAAAGAAGTGCTTGTGAATTTATTTTTCATTATTTACAGGTTAAGTTTTTTCACAGGCAAACTTCTCTCAGCCAAAGGCGTCCTTATTTTCTTCTTGAGCTGCAAGTTACATTAATTCCAGAGCATAAGTTTGGACATTTTTCTTCTATTTTCAGATTTCTCAATCAACTGCAAAGTCATAACTGGCGAATTTGAAAAAAGAAAAAAAAGATTTTTATCTTGGATTTGCACAAAAACTTCAGTTTTCCACTTTAAAAGTCTAGTAAATTGTTTAAAAAATTCTTTGAATGTTCTTTTAAAATGATAAAGGCTGGAAAACTTTATTTTATTAAGATTTATTCTTCAACCAGCCTAGGCAGTCGAAGTCTAGAATTTTTTAAATACTCTCTAGCCATAAAATCGCCTTTTTTTACAATTTGTTAAAATATTCTAACTCCGAGCTTCGTACAGGCACAATGTCTACTTCAAAGAACGTAGGAGGTGGAGTTAGAAAGATCCAGGTAAAGGAAGTTCTCAAGGAATTTTATCCGGAATCTCAACTGTCGTTAAAATGGAAGAAAGTAGCAGATACCAACTTTGAGCAGTTCAATGCGATTCAACACAAGAAAAGGATGTTTGGCACTCAGTACGAAATGCCCACACCTATTGCAACTAACATCATTAAGTGCGGACTTCACCAAGCGGCAGGATTTCCACCTGTAGTGCAGTTCAGTGAGCTGATGGTTGAGTGCGCCAAGAGATACAATCCGCAAACAAGATCCATTAAAGCATCTAATGGGATCACTTTGGCATACTTTACAGAAGATTCAGTTAGAGAAGTGTTTGGAATTCCTCGTCGCCAAAAAATGTTGAACAGGACTCAAAAAGAATCACAAACCATGTTTGATCAAGCCAAAGAGTCTTGTATGGACATAGTTAATTCCAATTGGATCAAGGAACCCAAAAGGCATCACTCTAAGTTGCCCAAAAGATTAATTTGCACAGATTTTAAACCAGAATACAGTGACATGATTCATATGCTGAACAGGATTATGGGTACTTCTCAAGGAGCTTTCTTCAAAGTATGGATGTTTTCATATGTGGAAGAGGTCGTATTAGGAGTGGAAGCAATAAATTGGGCAAAATTGATAAGTGATAACATTGATTTCCAGTTGAGAAACTTGGAGAAGACCAAGACCTTCTATATGAGTTCCTACGTAGTTTATATCTTGGCACGGTTTACTAAGTATAGAGGACTGATTTGCAAAGGGGAAGTTGGACTTTGAAATAGCCAATTCAAAGCATATGATTGCTACCCACAGTTACAGTTGCATTATAAAGACAATTATAAGATAACTAATGACGCTTTCCTCATGTATATCACCCGATTGCTTCAAGGAGGAATTCAGAAAAGGTTGTCTAAAGAGGCTATGGTATTGCTTGATAAATTCGGATCTTGGTTCATCCAATTTCCAACTTTTACATACATAAGAGTTCATGGATTCCCGGATGCTCCGTATCAACTCCCTCGGTATCCAACAGACAAGATTATCATGCTTGAAGTTGCAAGGCAGTTGGCACACGTGGATTCCATTCAGGGGAAGAAGAACAAACAAGGAGTACTCTTCCGCTAAGCACTGTAGAATGCTAGAAGTCTACCCCTCATTGCAATCAGCCAAGGTAGCAAAATTAGAATTACAATTTTATAAGTTTGGCACTTATAAATCAAGGTCTGATTATGATCCATATTTGAGAGTTCAGAGGAAGAATTCCCTTCATGTTATGCTGATTGAAGACTATTGGTCTAATTTGGTGGACGAATATGGAGTCAGGAAGTATGGTCTAGAATTCTAGTAGACCTTGTAAAAAAGTGACTTATTCCCCATTCCTGACTAGGTAAAAGACAATGGAGAATACGTGCATCCTCAATTTGAATAGGAAAAGAACAAGCCTATCTTGTTGCCCAACTGGACACAACCCGAGTTGACTAATTTGAATGTATTGATGAAGGACATTGTAGCTTATTCTAGGGAATGGGTGGATAATCAAATCAGCAGATTAAGAAAAGAAGGAATCTCCCTTACCTATGCCATGTTGAGCAATGAAGAAAGTCAGAGAAGGTCCCTCGAGGAATTCCCATGCGCGAGGAAAATATATGATGGAATGAAGGAAGAGTGTGTTGTTGCACAAAATGCAATTGGGAAAATACAGTTTAAAATCCTCACCTCTCTTGAAGGATTAATAGGGCAGGAGCATCACAATGCAGATGGCTTGGATTTGGAAGGTTTGAAGAAAAGTGTGATGAATATTTACTTCAAGGAAATGCAGATTATCACAGAAAATCAGCTTGATGACATGTCCTCTCTTTTGACCTTCATGGATAACTTTCAGAAACAAGAAGGTAGATGGGAAAGTACTTTCACTCAATGCCTTGAAACCTTGGACATAATGGGAGTACAACTGGATTCTATGCCAAGCATATCAATGGAGGAGCTCGATTTGGTGTTAGCAAAATTTCTTGCATTTGCAGCCAGGGAGCAGGCCAAAGGGAATTGCATTTTGGATTCCCATTTGCTCGAGTAATTTGCAAGGTGTCGTTATTTTCCACACTCCGAGTGGCTCGTCCTACTTGTGCCATGTGTCCATGGAGTTGGTTATGCTTTTTAGGGTTAGAGTTTCTTGAAATAATACCATTGATCTCAAATCAATCTGGGCCGTTGCTTTGTAATTGGGGTGCCTATATAAACCCCACGCATTTCATTCATTCAGGGAGAGACTTGTGAAATTGTTGCTACTAGTGCTATTCAAATAATGATTTGATTCAGAGTTGAGCATTTGTTATTTTGAGAGCTTGCATGGTTTCATAATTTCTTCAATAAAGTAAATTAGTTTCAACATTTTTTAGATGAATGAAAGATCGATAGTGTTGAAAATAGTGAAATTAGTTCATACCTTTTTCAATTGAATGATTTTCAATTTGATGTGCAAGGTTAGTCTAAACTTTGAAATTGTTTAACTTGAATTCTATTACTTATATACATCGTTCGAATTGATGGTGGTATTGTGTAATAGGACATCGTTCGTAAATCCCATTTGAAGATTGCATCATCTTTGTCTAGTTGTAGTCATTGTGCTTGGCAAAGCAAAGATTGGTTTAAATTTCACTATCCAACATTTGTCTCTTAAGTTCATAGGAGTAGTTTAGCATAAGTCTAGTTTCTAAACCCTCATCCCTTTTCCTTTTATTTTATCTCAAAACTGAAAATCCCAAAAATACAAGAGCATTCAACGTCAAATCAATCTAAATCCCTACTTTTGAGTAGTTTATTATCCAAGGTCCCTTTGTGAAATCAGCATATCACATCATCCATTGAGCTTGACCATCCCCCCAAACGAAACATTGGAATTACCGTATGACCTTTCTAGCAATCTTAGCATAAGAGGTAGTTTTTCAAGAGAGGATAGAGCGTCTTTGGACTCTTTATTCTAGAGTGTTCGGTGTGTCATAAAACGATCAACAGACTCTTTAATGTTCACCTCTAACATACAAAAAAAAATTCACAATTTAAAAACTTGGCTCCAGTCATACTCCTAGTATATATATCAACTTTATTATCCACAACTTTCATCAATTTTTTCTTCCCTCAAGCTTGCTCATATGATATTGGATGATTTTTTCTTCTCTCGAGTTTGCTTCATCATTTTGGGCTAGTTATTGCCACACCCACCACCTATGTGGTGACTTGAGAAGGCCTAATATCCACAATCAAGTCGCAAGCAAGCGAGGAAGAGCCATGAAGGAACTCTGTAGGAGAGAGAGAGCAACACATAGGGGAGCGAGAGCGAGAGGCATTCAAGCATGTCACAGAGTGAGAAGAGTTGCTCATTATGTCATTGAAAAAATATTATTGTTCCATCACAAATGTTATTTTACTCGCTAGCATGTGTTTTCAACATTTCACCATTTCTCTTGCCTTATGGCTCTTCAATACTTTGAATAAATACCATAATATATAATTTTGATGTTTTTCCTTTATATTTCAAGTAGGTGATCAAGTAATTTGTTATTAGTATTAAGAATGAATTCTTAGTGTTACAATTGAAGATGAAAAAATAATCACTTTGTTTGTGTTATTTATAATATGAACAATTGAGATAAAGTTGGTCTTCGTTATGTCTCTAATTTATGGATAATATCAATCATAAATTTTAAAGTTGTAATTGGAGTGGAAAATTTTATACACTTGTGTCAATTTTAATTTAGCTTTTTTTCTATTTTGAGAGAATGATTTTACTCAAATACACGCTAATGATATAATATTGCATTAATGCATTAAGTTGAGAAAAATCATTTCTCCTAAATAGAAATAGGAAATAATTTTAATTTGATTGGATTTTGAGAAAGTAGTGCAACTTTAAATTGAAATTTATAGTAGAAAAATGTATGTTTTCTAATACTTAAAATGAATAATATACAATCAACAATATTTTTCTTGAGATATTAATATAATAAATATTTTTTGTAAAATTATTATATTATAAGATTTATATCAACTACTAATTCAAACATTATTAAATAATTCCAATATTGACGAAAATGATATGATAAATTTTTCAAAAATTATAATACATGACTAATACAATTATTAATAACACGTTTAATTACTAATACTAATACACATATAGAGCACAACTTTAATATATTACTGTTTGTCGCCTTTATAATAAATGTTAACTATACACAAAATGCAACGTCGATTACAATGTACAGCTCTAATAAACTTTCTAGGCTGTAACAATATCAAAATATAAAATGGCTAAACGATACGAATTAATAACGGTTAATTATAATTGACATGAAATAGAATCAGTATTCACTTCTTTTTAAAAGGCCTTATTGGAGAAGACATTGTTGGATGGAACAAGCAATTCATATTAGTTTTTATAATCATTAATCCATTTCTGGATGATCATTATCTCTTTTCGTCGTTGTTCTTTCAGCCAGACTGGATCGTCATTAGTACTTGGTAAAATGTCTTCACAATGTGTTCCTGCATGACATTCAATTCTTATATGATGATATTATTTCCTTTTAATTGTAGAGGGGAGAAAGAAAAACATTCTGAACCAACTTACCCTGTTCGGTGGGGATAGCTACAATGCTTTCAGAAATATTCGCCAACACACTGAAATTCCATTTACAACATACCCAATTAACTAAATTAACAACGAGGTAAAATATAATAGAAAGATCAATGGACATGAATTCTCAGAAACATAATCACTTACCCTCCACTACTCCATGGATCTCTTAACCCATTCGAAAAAATGATATTGCTTCCAAAATCTTTCAACACTCTTTTTATGTCCTGCAAATTAATTATAACAAAGCCTCCAACAATCAATCCAAACCAGATTGCCGCGTCTGTTTAACTGTAATTAAAATTTAACTAAGATATAAATTGACTGTAACAATTTTTCGACAATATTCGATACTAGATTAAAATTTACATACATGTCCTCCGAATTCAGTTGTTGCCCAGTGTTGGCGTGGCAGGACTCCGTATTTATGGTAGCATTCCCTTGAGTAGGACTTGAAATCAAAGAGAGAGGGCCGGAACATTGTAGTGCCGGGAGGATTGCTTATTGGAAACACAATTTCAGTGCAAGTCTGCGGATTAAGAAAAGCTATTAGACTGGCAGCTTAATTTCACTTTATTTTAATAAAAGAAATAATTATTAGAGACCTGCCAGTCCCATCCGGGATAAGCGATTAGACTCAAATCCAAGCATGGTAATTGTATTCCCCATTTGAACTTTGCTGCATAAGCTATTCTGGTAACGGTGTCGGTATCTCCGGGCAGGCTGTTGATGGCTTCGCAGATCTGTAATAAGCACAGGTTATATAACCACTTTACGAAGCAATAAAATTCGTATGCGAAAAGGTTTAGGTAGCGTACTCACTCCTTCGACGAGTTGGAAACTGTACTGTGCTGCGTAGTCGTAGTTATCTTCAAGCACATCGTACAGGGCGTCCTTATGAGTAATATTTCTGCAGCAGAAATGCCCGGTCAACAGATTTTGATTACAGTATGCCAAATATAATGTATGAAGAGTATGTTGTTGTTACTTACTGGCAAGTCTTAAATAGTTTGCTTAGGTTAAGCAAGCCTTGGAGGCTAGACGCGATTTTGTCCATCATATCCCACGATTCATTAATTCTTCTGTAGCAGATGTCGCTTGCATTCTGCGCCGCATTCTCAAAGGTCAATTTAATGATAATAAGGGTGAGATTAAGCCGAAAGAGATGAATGAACATACTCTGAAATCATTAGTGACAACGCTGCCATAACCATAAGTGGGAGTGATGTCGTCGAAGTAAAGGAGAGGTGCAGATGATGCAAGGGCGCCGATTGTTAGGTGCGGATACTTGAGGCGAAACCATGCAGCTAGCACTGCAAAATACCATTTCAATCATTGAATCCCACTTACTTCTAACAGAGAATATTGATTCATGTGAAAGAAATCCTACTTACTTCCACCATAGGATCCACCAAACACGACAACTGGACAATTCTCAGCGTTTAATGTTTTCTTTAAATCAACAATGACGGTTGCATAATCGGCCAAGGCCTGCGTGGATGTGAAGTAACCCATTGTGCTCGCATTTGCATACGCCTCCTCCTCACCCCCGAATGGCATTGACGTCCCATAATAACGGTGCTACATACCTTACCACTATTAGCTCTGAAAACATACTCATTAAAGCAGAAGCCCACGAAAATGACTTGTTTTGTAATTTAACACCCACAGAAAATCGAGTTCACGAGAAATTGTAATACTACCTCTATGTAGACCAAAAGAGCTTTGAAGTTAGGAGCCTGCTCTATCATGATGCCCACGCCTCAATCGGCTGTAATTTCTTGTTCCTCACCCAACCATGCAAATATCGGAGAATTGTTTTGAGCGCCACCCCAGTTAGACTTGTCCATGAAGTATCTCTGGGGAAAGGTTTGAGAGCTCTCCGGCGTGTATCCAAAATGATCTAGAACCTGGGTATAGTTGTACGCTTCGTACGAAGACATACTCGAAACGGTAGAATTAGTGATTTCATATCTCCTTAACCTCTCCGGAAAGCTACCAAACAGTCGATTCTTACTGAGAATTGATGGCATCCCACTATGCCCACCAACTCCAAAAGCGCAGCATCCCTCCAAAATGTAAACCAAGACTAGCAGAATTGTGCACAGGAAGCGAGAATTCAACGGATGAAATTCCATTTCGTATTGCTATGTACAACACTATTCTGAGCCGAGCTTCCCAAATTTCAAAGCAAACTCATCTTCTGTGACCAAGTTTAACGAATATATACCAAAATTTATATTGCAGTTAAATCAATCATAACTATTTATATACTTTCTCCTGTACTGTTTAAATAGAAATCTATCATATTGATGGAACTTATAATAACAAAAATGACTCCTTGCACACACGCAATTGACAAGAACAGTGAAGATCCGCAATTTTACAACAACAATGCAGACAACTTCACGAATATATGAATAATTTAGGGAGAAAGACTTCTTATGTGGATGGAATAAACTAGATAAAATTCTAGTCAATCCCGCTCCGCAGGTCTTGTTTCAGTGGTCGACTTATTCTGGACTTCCAAAAACTTTTATGTGGTCCAAATGTGGAGTCTGGGCCTAATTATTGTTGGATAAGTAGTGTTATCGCTGGAATATCGAACAATTTGACAGCATGTCAAGTTAAAAAATTCCATGAATCGCTTTCCAGGATTTGAAAGAGGAAAATTTACGAGAGCTCTTGCAATTTAGAGCGTTGTTTTTATAATTATGTTTTGGTATTTTAAAGGCGACTTCGTTGTTATTGTTTTGATATAACTTTGTGCTTTACGATCACGTTTGAAAGCTGCATAATTAATGCATTCAGGGTGCTCTATTTTGTTGATATTAGGGGATTATATTAGTTGATTTTATTTATTATTTAAAGGTTTTGATTCTATCAAAGTAGTTGCTCATTGCTCTATGTATTCAGTTGATAAAAACATTCGGATAGTTTTCAATTTCAGTAATTAATACGTATTATAATTTAGGCGAGTAGATATGTTTTTGTTGATGAAATTATGAGTATTATTCAAGTCGATCAAAACTGTTACTTCATGCTTCTATAGGAAGCCCACTACTTTGAGAGTTTGTGGGGCACCAAAAATGGAAAGTGCATGCCAAGAAATGATTTGTTGGGGATCATGTGATTCGTCATCTAACTCACTATCGTCCTCTAATACCGGTTCCTCCTTTTCTTCCTCATTTAGACCTTCAATATAAAATAATTTATTTTCATTGCATTTATGTTCTTGACTATATTTGTTGTCACAATTGAAACATAACCTTTTTTCTCTCTTCTCCTCAATTTGTTGTGGAGTCAACCTAGTAGGTTGAGGTAATGAATGTGTAGATCTCCCTTTGCATACATTTACAATCTCTTGTCACCTACTAGCTAGAAACTTCTCGTCAACTTGCCTTTCCATTAATATTGCTTGTGATCAAGATTGTGGTTGGAACAACCACATGTCATATTTTAGTTGATCCTTTAAACCACCTAGAAATAGTTCCTTCAAATTTTCTTTGTTAGATTCTCCACTTTTAGACAAAAGGGTTTAAATTGATTAATATAATCCTTGATCATGTTTGTTTGCTTTAATTTAGTTAGTTGGCAGAAGTAGTTAGCCATAAAGTTATCTCCATAATGGGTCGCAAGTTCCTCTTGAATAATTGATCATGTGACTAAAATGAAAGTCAATTGCGGAAATGCTTCCCTAATGTAAATCAATCAAGAGAGAGGTTGCAAGATTTTGTTTCAAACCTTTAAAAATTCACATTTTTCAAGAAAGCACAAGAATTAAGATAATTTTAGATTTTAACCATTAAAACACATAACACATAATTTACGTGGGAAAACCCTTTTGAGAAAAAATGCACACACCAAACTATAGATCAATTGTAGTACAAAAAAAATTATTATCATACAATTTGTAGACTCTATTCTCATACAAGTGTTGTTTCACTATGATACCAATCTAGAGTGAATCAAACAACATAATGATGTCTCAAAAAATTGCAATCAAGCTCTCCAAACAAATGCACTAATGCATCCATAAATACTTTTCATACACGAGCATTGATTTTTTCTATGTGTCAATCTCCTAGTTTCAACATAGATGCAAACTAAAAACCAAAAACATGCATGAGTCCCAAATGACTTGATTAGCAACTTGTCAAACATGCATGCACATGCAAGGCTTGCCACCCCAAAAATAAAGTAACCTCACATGTTATGCATCCCATAGAGAAAATCAACTTTACTGTCAAAATATAACTCACTCACAACTCCTACTCCCTCTAAGTGACAACTCAATCTCTTTCAAGTGAGTTTTCTCTTCAAGCTTCAATCAACAAGTCAACAACATGCCACATAGCATGAGGGAACTCATTCTAGATTATTTTACAATTATCGAAGATCAAATGAATGCCAAAGAAATGAGTGTCACTTTCCCTTGCCCCCACTTTTTTGAAGAGATAAACACTCACAAAAGTGGACCCCACCAATACATGTTTGCAAAAAAATTCCAAGTGTCAACATGGTACCCATTTTTTATGTCTAAATAATTGCATTTCTCAATGGAGCACCCATGTGACATGTGTCACAATTTTTCCTTTTCACACCTTGCATATAGGATGCCAATTCCCTATTGGGTCCCAAAAATTGACTTAGCAATTTGGAAATAAATATTTTTGTATTTAATAAACTAGCACTCGCATGCACAAGCATGCAACAATCAATCGATAGGGGTGCACCACAAATGGCTATTTAGTGGGAAAAAAGCAGGAAGCTTTTTTGTGGAAAGGAAAGAGAAATGCAAAAACAATGATAATATTTACAATTATTTGATTGAGTGAAGAAATAGAAAGTGTGTTAATTAGTTAGTAGGAAGTAATGTGAGGTTAGTTCATATCTCATTGGCTATGGGTGGGAGAGTACAAACTTTTTCCATGAAGACAAGAAATCGATCTGTGTATCTCCACATAGAAAACTACTAGTTGAAAATTGATTAATGAAAATGTAAAATAAAACCATAGGCCATGCTGTATGAATCTAATTAGTCACAATGCATCCATTAATTTTAATTTTAAGCACGTAATCATCAATAATATTTATTTTATTAATATGTAATATTTAATAATTTTAGTTACAATAGTTATTAAAATTTTATTTTACTTAATAATGTTAGGAATATAGTAAATTAATTCTCAACAAATACAATTTTTTAATAAATTTATTCTTTAAAAATGATAATTGAAAAATATAAATTAAATTAAATTTTTTTAATAATTCTTTTTTCTAACAACAATAGTTTCATGCCAAAATTTAAGGTATGAGATAATTTTATCTCTATTTTAGTTTTATATTTATTAGCCCTAGATGCACATTTATATTTTAGCTTTTTGTCTAGGTTATTCAATGAATTAATTAATTATTATTTAATTATGTTAAGATACATATGCATACAAATACAAGGAAGATTTTTTAAAGAGTTATTGCCCATGCCTTTAATTACTAATATTGCATTAAAATTATTGTTTAACAAAGGTAGTTGATAACTTTGGGTATCACATATTTTTGAAGAAAGAAAGATGTTTAATATTGGATACTTTTTATAATTACTATTTAGTGCATAATTTTGTAATTTAAAGTTTTTGTATGCATGTGTTTTTTGGGTTAGTAGTAGTAAAATAAAATGGAGACAAGTATAAAGAATTCAAAAGTAGTCAATTACAAGGAAATTCTGAATAAAAATATCATTTTTTAATGAATTACTTCATAGCACAATTGAAGACTCAGTCGAACCATTTTTTATTACAAACAAATAAAAAAACCTCACGAAGAGAAAAGTGTGATGACACAATACATATATCTTTTTGGATTCTTAAAATAAATGAATAAAAGATGTGCTTTACTTTGTCGTGACATGACGAAAGTCTCAAGTGGTTCCTTACCACTTGCTATGACATAAGAAACATGTTGTTATAAATAATGTTTTTTGAAGCCAAGTGTATGTAAGAATTTTTGTACAAATGTATCTATGTAAGGACAAATATATGGTGTTAAAAGCAAAAACACAAAACCCACGCTTGCTATCCACCCTAGCATATTGGCATCATGAATCCTTGGGGACTCTAGCCAAACACTCGAGCAAGAAAAGTATGAAATGTCCACAGGAAATTTTGTGGAGTTCCATTATACATCACAAAATATCAAAGTTGACCAAAATATAGTGTTTTCATATATGATCTGTCATATTAAAGTGTTTTATTGTTGCATTAATTTTGTAAAAAACAATCATCATGATTTTGGGGTGCTTTTGTATGCTTTAGCTTAGTACATGCAAATAGAAGAGAGGGGTATTTCAGTGGGCAGGCAAGCAAGATTAGGAATGAACCATAAAAAAATAGTAAGTATATGGGTAAAACCAATATAAACAATCTAAAACTGGAAATAATCAATAATATTTACAATTGGTTCACCAAATTTATTTATTGATAATGGAAAAATTTTGTACTTACATGTATTGTTGGTAGTGGTTAACAAGCATGAACAACATTGGATTGAGTTGTTGGAGCATTAAATAATTTGAAATAGAAAATTTAGAGTGCACATTTTTTTTGGATGCCTATTGTATTTGTACAACATTATAAAGGAAATCATATAGATCTACAATAAAAGAGATTAGACATATACATATCCATTTACATACATATACATATACATATATACAAAAATACATACATATACATATATACACATATACATACATGTACATATATTATTTTTGGTTGAATTCTCATTGGAGGTTTTCAACATAAATGTGCTCCAAAATGTGCAAGAAAATATATTGATTAAGTTGTATTGTTGAAAGAGCCATTATGCTCTTCATTCCAAAGAAGACTATAGTAAAAAAAGTCACTGGCTATTGCTTGTTATATGTCCCCATGTTTCACAAACATATTTTTTCATACACATCTTACGCATGGAATGTAAATAAAGTCATTTTGCATGGGTATTTTGCATAGATGATTAATTTATTGCTCATGTCTTCTTGTTATATGTTTCTATCTTTGGTGCTACACCCATTTTGCAGACTTTAAAGAGATTATCACTATTTTTTGGATGGACAAATTGTAGCTAAAATGAGAGATTGTTGTATTGTTGTATCTAGGGAAAATGGTTAAAGTATACATGATATCAAAATGTTGAGACCACAAAGAAAATATCATGAAATAAAATCCCAATAGATCAACAAAATTGTGAGAACAAAATACATAAAGAAAGAAATGGAAATACAAACCCTCGTGATGTGCTTCTTTCACTCCATTTTGTTGTCCTTCTTATTCCTCCAGTAGATTTTATTTGTAGCTCTCAAATGTGATCAAATGCACTAAATATTGAAAGCAATTTGATGAAATGATCACAAGAAAATCGAAGATGTGGTCTCCCCTAAATGGATAAATAAGTCCTCAATTTATAGATTTCGAAAAGATAATTGAATGGACAAGATTGAATGCAAGGATGAGTTAGAAGGGAAACTTGCATTTAAAAGTGGAGGACACAATGAATTAATTGAAAATAAATAAAGAAAGTATTTATTTTCATCAAAATATACTTTTTCAAAAGTGGAGAAATGAATGAGTGAAGAATGAGTTAAATTGAGAAAGAGAAGAGTTAATTGAAAATAAATAAGGAAACCATTTATTTTCAATTAAAAGCTGCCATTTCAAAAGTGGGGAGTGAATTTGGAAAATAAGAGTCATGAATGGAAAGGGGAAAGATTTAAGTGAGAAAAAGTGGGAGAGATCAGTGGGAATGAAAATTGGAAAGTGGAAGAGAAAGCGGAAGTGAAGTGAGAGAAAGTGGGAGAGATAAGTGGGAATGAAATCTAGGTGAGGATAATTAAATATTTTATGATTAAATAAGATGAATTATCCTCACCTTTCAAAATTAGCAAGTCTAGGGATGATTGAAATTGAAGACAAATTAAATAATTAAAGAATTATTTAATTTGAGAGGAAAGATTAAGTAAGGGATTAAATAATTAAATAATTATTTAATCTAAGAGGAATAGTTAGGAAGAAATAGTGATGAAAATTAATTAAATAATGAAAATTCTTTAATTATTGGTTTAGAAGAACAATAATTAAATAATTAAAAATAGTTAATTATAGGGAATTAGAAGAAGAAGAATATTAGTATTGATTAAATAATAAATTAATTAATCAGTTTTAGACAAGAAATTAGTGAAAAGTGTTGTCGGAGACGTAAGATAATTTTGAATGTCTACAATTGTTGTAATTTTTTTCCCATTGTTTATTGTTTTAGTTATCTCTACGCATCATTATGCACCTTTCTAGTCATTATACAGTCTTTATAGTGTGCAAAAATGAAGCTTTGTGGATGGCTCTCCAGTTGAAACAGATGAGAAAAAAAAATATCATGTAACATATTGATACAAGATTTGAGCTACATTCATTGGCAGTAATTATTGAAGACAAGTAGAGAAATTGTATAAGAGGTGTTAGAGTGACTAATTTATTGTTCATGTATTTTTCTCTCTACTTATTATTCCTTATTATTGTTGATGGGTATTTTTGTACCTTCTCAACATAGGCAACACACAAGTGTGCTACCTCTCTTGAAAGGTAATCTTCAACAAGTTGCTGAAAACTACCCCAAGGTCTCTGAGGTGTTAGGTCATGACATGCTTCCAGAGTAATTCAGTTGGTTCAATGTGATCTTGCTGGTAATCATAGGGAAACCTTATGTAGATTAAGTTGGAGGGAATTGGCTCTTTGAATGGAGTTTATGGAATTTTTTGAAGTGTTGCTCTGGTGCTGCAAGTTC
>VDFB02329439.1:55891-112370 GCA_007258455.2 Sequoia sempervirens | reverse complement strand
ATTACGGTTATCTATTGAAGCGTGCCCTTAAAACATTATGATATACCTTAGTGTATGTAAAATTATATATAAATCAAACATATATATAATTATAATTCTATATAAATCTTCACAGTTTATCCAAAATATCTCCTTTTACAATCTTCTTAAAATTTTGATTGTATTTTATAGCAAAAATCTTTAAATACGGTCATATGGCCATCAAATTTAAGTTCTCATTTAAAAATATATGTATATTAATATTAAAAATAGGGTGTTCGACTGAACATTCCAAGAATGTTCGGTCGAACCCATTTAATATAGTTTTTTTAATTGCATGTAATGGTAGTTCGGTCGAACTAGGGTTCGGTCGAACCCTAGTTCGACCGAACCTTTCCAAGATGTTCGACCGAACACATATTCGGTCGAACCCCTCTTTTTTCACCCTTGCTTCCTAAGGCACTAGGATTGTTGAAAATTTTGCGTTTCGAAGCTCGATTTCAGAATGAAAATGGAGAAGATCTCAAAAACCCAACTAGTATCTCTCCCTCAAACGAAGCTATCCAACGAATATAATTTTAGTATGTTTTGATTATATTATCTTATCCGCTTTTTAAGTTTTATTAAATATAGGTTTTTCACTAAAAAAAAACTCTCTATTCTGCACAAGTGGAAAAAATAGAAGATTATCAAAAAATTTAAAAAATATGAGTGCACCGGATATTGGAGTCCTTGATCCAACAAAAATAATAATAATTTTGATACATACAAAAAAGTTATGTAAGTTATATCGCTACATGTCCGAATTGTCATTTGATTGACTTCAAAACTTGATTAAAGAAAAAAATATTTAATAAAAACTATCTAACCAAGTGGAAGCAATTAGATATCGGAGTTAGAAATCTAAATTTGAAAAGAATTGAATTTTATCCTTCATGGAAAAATAGTTATGCGCTATAATGGTAAGGCCACTTTTAAAAATGTTTTTTTGAAAAACCAATTTTGTGGGAGATGGAAAAAGAAGTGCAATCTGATTCCAAAAAAATTGAAAAAAATATTTTTAGAATCTACAGACAAAATATGACAAGACTCTAGTTTGCATCATCTTCAAATTCCTTACCGTTTAATCGCTATAGGTGCCCGAATATGGAGATTGTGTTAAAAAAAAAATATCAGTGTCCAGTTAGGCCAAAAATTGTAAACCACTATTGTGGGATCACCCATATGTGTGTGTTGATATGCCTTTTCTACAAAGAAAAGTTTACAGTAACAGGGCAAAGGTTATCATGGTTCTAGAAAAGGACACTTGCAGACAAGCTATTCCAGGCAATAAATAGTTTCTTTTATCAGTTTTCTTTTATTTTAATGTCCATAAGTACATTGGGTTTCACAGTGCTTAGCCTATAGTGTTCTTCGAAGACTAGTTTCTTTGACATGCAATTGTCTTTCGTCCATTGTAGAGTGTGAGAGCTTAACAATAACTTAGTGCTTATATGCTCTCTAAAGATTACATATCTTCAATTACTGCAAAACTGTTCCATTGTGCAAGCTTTTAAGCTACTGTTCCGTTAACATGTTCCATAATAGGACCTTACAAACAATATGAACACAATTATAACTATCCTTGTGCACATTTGGCCAATTAAACAAAGTCCATTAAAAAATCTGATTCCACTTATTCACTGATAGTATTGGCATACAATTTCCTTGAAAAATCTTGAAAAAGAGGATTACTCAAACACCAATAAGGATTGTGATTTGTGACATTCCTATCCAAATGATCTTCACTCAATAGGATTTTGTGGCATACATTAATTGGATGTATCACATCATCTTTCTTATCAGGATGCTAACAACCTTGGTCTGTATTTCTCCTTGGGTGTAGCTAAATGCGGTGAGCTATGAATTCTACTTGCATGTTGCTTCATTGCACAAGTAATACTAAGTGCTACCTAACAGTACAAAATAAGCTTACGCACATGGTAATCAAATGATCCAATTTAGTTAGAGAATCAATCTTTACATTGCTTTTACTGTTAAGTGATAGCTAGTTTGGCATTAAACAATAGCTAGAAAATGTTTTTACTAGAACTTAACAGTGCTAGCACAAGTCTGTGTTGTTTTTTGCCTTGGTGTTCATTTATTGCCACAGCCTACTTACACTTTTTTAGGCACTTAAGCAAATATGGGATCTATTCCATTGATTGCTCTTAAAGAACTTATACCAACATTGCAATAAAAGAATTACCCTGGTGCATGCATATGCAAAAAACAAAGTTCTGTATTATAGGGTGCATAGATAGCAATAAGTATTTAGAAATTATAAAAATGCAATTTGCATTCTAAGAAACAAAAGTTCTTGTTTGGCTTGTTTCTTGGTCAAATGAAACTGCATAAGAATTATGTTTTGTTTTTATGAATAGCATAGTATATGTCACTCACTGTACTCATTTGTCTAAGTTGTCCTTGTGACAGGGATTAATGCTTTCAACTGTATTTAAACAATCATGCACAAACTACACTGGGGAAAATTGCTTGTCCCTATCACAATTTGGACATTTTTACAAGTATACTTGATCGTTTCATAACAGATTACAAGGTCAGTTTTCCAAATTTTCTTTTTGCTTTTCTTGAAATGCAATTGAAATTTTTGAATATAATAACTGCATAAAGTTCTTTTCCATGTATTCATTTTGCCATCTTGTATTCCTCATTTCTTTGAACATAAATGATTTAGAGAACTGCTTCCACATATACAAACAGGGAAATGCATTTTACACAATTGCAATAGTAGTTTGTCCTCAAGCAATAGAGCAGGTTTTGCTTATCTGTTAATAAGTTATACTCCCTCTATACAATATGCATATAATAGAATGAACTGCTAGCATCCAATTTTTAAACCCTGTTTGCAGTTTCAAATATCTTTACCAGTCATAAGTCTTTGTTTTATGTCAACTGTTTTTTGCCTATATGCATGTAAGGCAGTTTTTTTCATACAACTGCTTGTAACTGTGGCAAGTTACTGTGCAATGTGCAAGTGAACATATGTTTAATCTTCCTGTTTTACAGATAAATGCCTACAAAGTTAATTTCAAAAGTTGACATGGCACGAGTACAATGAATGATGTACTACTTCACTCATAGACATGATGCAATATTTTTCCATGGACTTGCTTATATGCAAAATGACATTAACTACAGATTTTTTTTTGCTCACATTGCCAATTAGACTGCATGCTTAAAACTTCTCAAGTAAAAGAAAACTGAGAAAGGAAACTATTTATTGCCTCAAGTAACTCGTTTCTGGTTTTGGATACTGTAACTATAACAAAATCTGCTCAATCGCTATAAACTCTCCCAGAACAAAGACTTCTAGAATACAAAAACAATATGCACAAAGCAATTGTCATGCTAAAAAAAAATTATTTTAAAAGCTATTTTTACAAATAGCAAAAGACATAGATCTTCTTTGATCAAATAATGCTTTTGCATTTCCCTAATTATCTTTAAACAGAAAAAATTTGTAAGACTATTCTCTACATGTCACTTGATTCATGTTTATCTGAATAGCTTTTAAAATCATTTGTCCTTTGAAAGAAATCAGTCGCTTACAAGTACATAGAAACAAAGGAATCCAATTACACAAAACATTTAAATACCATAGACTGGGATTGGCAATGTGAGCAAAAAAGATTCTTGTCAACCAATTGGTGCATGTAAACAAGGCTACCTGAAAATATTGTTTTGTGTTTGTGGCACTAAAAGTATACATCATGCATTGTACTCATTTATCCACTTTGGCAATGTAACAGGAATAAGTACATACAATCTTGCTTGGGGACAATGGATATCAAGGTCAGGTTGAAGAATTAATACTATTTTCCCCTTTTGCTTCTATTAAATTGTTTGCTGTGTGGTATGTTACATAAGCTTTTGCTACTACTAAAGATCCATTTTCCAGCATATGTAGACATTAGTAAATTCCAAGATCCTTGACAACATGGTTGATGCTTTCAAATGCTATTGACTGAAAGCACATAGGCGATGATGTAAATAGTCATAGATTTTGTCAGCTAGATACTAGCGTTAGATGCTATTCATGCCTAGCATTTGCTATTCTCAAACACATTAGGTTACACGAGTAACCAAGAAAATGATAGACGTTGACACCTACGAACTAACAAAGTGCCCCCAAATATCAAACATTGACTCCGTGCTTAAGAGCGAAGGACTTTACAGATTGAGTGCCTTTGCATACAATGTTGGTGATTGCTTGTTTGATTCATTGCAGCTATTGCTTAACAATCGTTACACATCAATTCAACTACGAAATGGAGTTATAGATTACTTCTTGAATTGCCTTCAAAACAAGGACAAAGAAGCAATAAAATCATACAACTATGAACTAGACCCTGATACTCTATATACATTGCACAAAGTACATGATCCACAAACATATTTCCGCAGAATGCGCTTATCTGCAAAGCCACAAGCAAATTGCACAGAAAGTGGATTGTGGGGTGACCTGTTTTGCATTCACTGGATATCTAAATGGTTGAATATACAGATATCCCTTTGGTCAAGAACGACAGCAAGAAGGTACTTACAGTTCAATAGTTCTCATTACACGGATTCAGTGTCTATACTATTTCATGACATGGATTCTTTAAATGGACACTTTGAACCATTGCTAGCAATTGAAACAAAAAACATGACTTCAAAACAGCCCATAAGTTTACATGAAATAAAAAAACTTTGCACAAAGTATCCTCAAATATCAAACATTGACAATGTCCTTAGAGCTGAAGGCCTTTGTAGACTAAGCACATTTGCATATAATGTTGGTGACTGTTTGTTTGATTCGCTTCAAGTGCTACTTAACAACCAATACACCTCAACTCAATTACGCAATGGAGCTATAGATTATTTCCTGGCTTGCTTTCAAAAAAGGACAAAGAAGCAATTAAATCATACAACAATGAACTAAATCCTACTACTCTATACACATTGCACAAAGTACATGACCAAGAAACATACTTCCGCAAGATGCGATTGTCCGCACGGCCGTGCATAGACCATAGTGAACGTGGATTGTGGGGTGACTTGTTTTGAATTCACTAGATATCCAAATGGTTAAAAATACAAATAAGCCTCTGGTCATTGACAACATCAAGGAAGTACTTAGATTTCAATGATTCTGGGTTTACAAAATCAGTCTCTATACTGTTCCATGATACAAACCCTTTGGCTGGACATTTTGAGCCACTTCTAAGAATGAAAGCTCAAAATCTAACTTGCTCATGCTCTACAAGCTTACTTCGACTCAAAAATTTGATCAAGAATCATCCACAATCCAAAAATACTTACTTGACTAAGCCACATGTTTTTCCTAAAAACAAGGAAAATTCGATCCCATTTGTCAAAGCAGACAATTTAAAACATAAATCAACAATAAGACTTAATCACCTGAAGAACTTGATTAGAAAAGAAAAACAAAAAGAAAGTGTACCTAGCGGCCCAAAGAAAAAAAAAACATTGACACCAATAGAAATTTATAAAACAGCAATACAAGATATGCCAAAATACCCATGTGCAATTTTCCAGGTGCTTTGTTTGTACAAGGACATCAGGATTTTCAAAGAAAAACAAAAACAATTTTACTGCAAGCTGCTACAATTAGATTCCTTACAATTCACAGATTTCATATGCAGCGTATGCTACTTTGCATTGAAACAGTCCACTATTCCAAAGTATGCTACGCCATAGAAAATAAGAACTAATAGACCATTGTGCTATGTACAAAATTTAACTCATTTGGAAGAACGACTTGTGTCACTTAGAATTGCATTTGCACAAATTTGGGAACTAGGGTTCAAAAGGTCTCAAATAGGCCTAACAGGTTCTATTATAAATGTCCCTATTGACATGAACATTGTACAAAAAGCATTACCACAATCAATTAACAATACACAAACAATTGTTGTTTCTTTGAAAAGACACTTGAAATACAAAAATGCATTTCAAAAAGGCATGGTACGCCCAAATGTCATCATGCAAGCTTTGACTCAATTAACAAGGAAACCATTATACAAAATGCACAAAGTCCACATAAACCAAGATTGGCAAGAAGTCCTCCAATGCCCTGAAGAAAATGAAGACAATAGTCCACAAAATACAAGTGAAACAGAATCAGACAGTGAAGTGGAAAATGAAAACCCATCAGACACATTGATACATGGATTCACTGAGTCTAGATGTATCCATAACATGGAGGACAAGATTATTGAAATTGCACCTGCAGAGAACAAGTATCCAATTGGAATATTTAAGGACATCTATGCTAAAGAAATGAATTTCCCAACTTTGTTCTTTGGCAAGCCACATGATAATGACATTGTAAAAAACTTTACGTATCAGAAAATAATACGCTGGGAGCTCTTACAGTCACAAAGACAATTTGCATATCATAAAACAAACATTTTTTACAAAGCTGTAAAGGTACTAATACAACAAGTACTTTCTACAATGACAATAAGAATCCGCAAGGGCCAATTAAAAGGGCGAAAGCTATTTGCGAAAGACGTTAAACACAAACCAAACCTAGAAAAAATTCTAAAATCAGATATTGGATACGTTGATTTCAAAAGAATAAGAATCTCTCCAGACTATTCACAACAACTTAAGAAAAATGTATTTGCTATGATTCGACAACTAGGACCACCAACATTTTTCCTCACTTTCTCTAGTGCTGAGCAAAATTGGAATCCACTAATTCAAACATTACAAGAGCTCTACAATCTACACCAATCAGCACAAAACCATCAAGAACCTAATCACCCAACACACATTGACAAATTTGAGCTAATCAAGAAAGATCCTATCACTTGTGCACATTACTATAAACATAGAATCAATGCAATAAAAAAATTAATACTTACAGATGACTCTTTCTTTGGAAATGTCATTGATTACTTCTCAGTCACTGAGTTCCAAAATTGAGGAAATGAACATGATCATTTCCTCATATGGGTTAAAAATGCACCAATCTACACAGAAAAAAACAACATAGACGTCATAGCTTTTGTTGATAAGTATATTACTTGTGACACTGAAAATTTGGAACCTCCTCTTGCAATGCTGCACAAGCACCACCATACAAAGAAATGTAAAAGATCAAGAAAACAATTTAGTAGGTACAATTTTCCTTTCCCACCAATGCAAAAGTCAACTATACTTTTACCAATACTTCAAAAGACTGAAGCGATGACTACAAATGCCACTAAAATCTCTTCAAAACTCCAAAAAGCAAACTATGACAAAACATTCACTTTTCAAATGTTCTTAAAAGAATTAAACTTAAGTGACAATGAATACATTGAAGCTTTGAGCTCAACATTAAACAGGCCCACGCTTTTTTTACAAAGAAAACCATCACAAATATGGAACAATAGTTTTTCAAGAAAGATTCCAGATCTTTGGAAGGCTAATACAGATGCACAATTTGTCCTGAATGCATATGCTGCTGCTATGTACTGTAGCTCATATATTGCAAAATTTGACAAGTCAATGACATATGCATTCAAAAGAATACGTAGAGACCACAAGCAAGACAATATTGATGCAATCCGAATGGTGAGTAAACTTGGCAATGCCATGCTTAACTTGCAACAAATGTCATCACAACAAGCTGCACATATTGTTCTCTCATTGCCATTAAATTACAGTTCAAGAAAATGTATATTCATTGATACACGATCTGACAATGATTGGACATTTATACTCAAATCTGTTAAACAATTGAGCAATGAGCCAGAAGAATCAGAAAACGTTCTTGCGAAATCTATTATAGACTACTATTTAAAATGCCCTGAAACAATTATGGACATATGTCTTGCAGAATTTGTTTCAAGATACAATAAATACAGTGGTGGAATTGAGCCAAAGGCCAAACCCAATGTGATACGGTTTATCAATTTCAACAAACACTTTGATGTAGAGAATCATTGTAGAGAGAAATTGGTTCTCTATGTTCCATTTATCATTAATGAGAGTACACTCAAACAAAACTTTGACTCTTGGGAACATGCATACATGTACCATGGACAAACCATTCAAACAAATAGTGCAAAGTTCATCCACAACACAAACTCCGCATGGGGTGACATTGACAAAGCTATTAATGATGTTCAGTCTCTTGAAGATGAAAAGCTCATTGACCTACCAATGCAAGCAAAGCTTTCCCATAAAGAACTATATGACATTCAAATAGACCTTCCAAACATAAGTCATTCTAACCTAAAGACCACGTACTCCAATGGATTTGAAATTACAAAGCACCCACAGATTACAGATAACAATGAATACTACAAATTAAGACGAATGTTAAATAAAGAACAACAAGTAATTGTTAAGGATGTTCTCATAAAAAAGATGAGAAATCCACAAAAGCCATTGCACTTGTTTTTGACTAGAGGAGCTGGAACAGGAAAGACTTTTATGGAAAAAGCCATTTACCAAGCTCTCATTCGCATGTATAGCAATTCTGTTGACAATAATCCAAACAAGCCCAAGGGCTTATTAACTGCATATATAGGTAAAACAGCATATAACATAGGCGGATTCACATTACACTCAGCATTTCACATACCTTTTAATACATCAGAATTCTTGCCACTAAACACTGAAGTACTTGACACTACGTCAAAGCACTATGATCAATTGCGCATACTTCTTATAGACGAGATATCATTAGTTGGCTCAACATTTTTACGATATATTGATAGAAGACTACGAGACATTATGCAAATGCCTACAACATACTTTGGCAACCTTGACACCATATTTTGCGGTGACCTTCACCAGGCACAACCTATCCTTGACTTTTTGGTTTTCGAAAATAGGCCTACTCTAATTAAATTAATGCCTTATAGTTTCTGGAAAGACCACATAAAATGCTATTCATTGGTGACTACGATGAGACAAAAAGATGAAATATTTATTTCAATCCTTAATAGACTGCGAGTAGGCATTCAGACAACTCATGATATAGACTATATCAACAAAATTTGCTTTCGTCCTGTACCATTAGATCCATTGCTTCCGCACCTTTTCTATAGGAGAACAAACGTTCAAGCACATAACAACAAAATGCTATCAATCATTCCAACCCAAATGATTGTGTTGGATGCGATAGATGAAGTTAACGAGGACCTTAATGCAATACGAGTGTACAGTCACACAACAACACTCCCATCACAAATATGCTTGAAACCAAACATTCTTGTTGAGCTTTATGCAGGAAATTACAATGTTCAAGATGGCCTTGTCAACGGTTCAGATGGAATTTTTAAAGCATATACATCACAAAACAATATTGATATTGTCTGGATTAAATTTAATGACCCATCAATTGGACATCAGCAGCGCACAAAACTAGCACACTGCTATTCTACTATCATTGACAAAGACTAGGTGCCTATACAACGCATTGCTAGGCCAATGCAGAAAATAACAATAAACAAGAAAATTACAACTAGAAAACAATTCCCTGTGCAAGTAGCATGTGCACGAACCATACATCAATCCCAAGGATTAACAATGGAGGCCTTGGCTTTTGACCCCACAGGGATTAGACAACATGGACTAACCTATACAGCTCTATCACAAACAAAATCAGTACAATCATTATTCCTGTTACAACCTTTAACTTCTAAAAACTTCAAAGTTAAAGACAAAATACAACTAGAAATGTCTCGTCTTCAGACATGTGCACAATGGCAACTTGATAGTCTAAGCACATGTTCAAAAAACAAATCACATATGCTCCTATGTACATTGAACACTTGTAGCTTGAAAGCACATGCAGAAGACATTATCAATGACTATAGCATAATGCAATCTGATATCTTGTGTCTCCAAGAAACCCATATGCATCCCTTTGAGCTAAATACCTTGCTACAAAATTTTAATAGCTCCTCTGTACATAACATCCATGGCATAGCAACTTTAACCAAGAAACATTTGCTGTTGTCAAAAACAACACACCATGAAACCCCAAATATTGAAGCTATCACATTAACAATAATGCTATCTAACAATCAACTCAATGTTTGTAATATTTATGCAAGACCTGCAACTTCCATAGATGAAATAATCTCAATGTTGCAAATGATTATTGGATCCACAAATCCAGAAAACATGTTGTACATTTTAGGCGATTTTAATGTCGACATGTCTTCAGAAAGCAAAAACAAAAAAATGCTTCACCGTTATATGCAACATAACAACATACAATTTGTCTTCAACCAACAACATAGCATGGGCAATTCAGTCATTGATCACATTTGGTCCAACACGACTACAAATATATGCTCTATCTATATATCAGAAGCATATTGGACTGATCACAATCCAATTTTCCTAGAATTGCATATTGCACAATAGACAAATTCAACTCTATAGAACTTATAGCCTTATATCAGTTTTACACATTGCAATGTCTTTTCCAATGCTATATCCATTATTTGCAGAAGATCTATGGAGGAAACTAAAAGACAATCAAAGCAAATGCAACCCATGCAAGAAGAATCAGCACACCGGTAAAGTGCGCATAGTATTATTCCTTCAAATTCATTCGCCCAAATCACAAATATTCAAATACCATTGTTCCAATTCTTTGCAGCACACCAAAAGATGTATCAAAAAGACAAGCTAGACAGGTGCAAATTGCACAAGAAGAATCAACACAACGGTAAAGTGCTTTGTCCTACAATGCACCTCCATTTGTCCAACTTTCTAATATAGAATTAGCATTCAATTGACATTACCCTTGTCCTTGTTCCTTGTAGGACAAGAATCAAGAAACCTAGGCTTGTTTCAATCGAACAACTAAATGCAAGAAGAGTTGGAGACACCTTCCAAGGTGATGTCCTTGTTGTCTATAGAGCAACATTGGACAAGGCTAACAAAACACGGGAAATGCTACATGCTAATCTGACAGATCACAAAGCAGAAATGACAATCACGTTAAATGTTAGTGGAAATCTTATTTACCAGCATGAGCCTAAAATAGTCCCGGGATCAGCTATTTCAAGCTCAGATTTCCAAGTTGCACCTAGAACAGATTATGACAGAGGTGACTGTGATTGCATTCTGATTTTAACAAACGTTAGCACAACTGAAAACATCCCCCGCCTCTGTCAAGAGTACAAATTCATCCCAAGTACAACTATCAGCCAATTGTTTACAATTGTTAATGAGTACCCAACTGGCACAATAGCTGCGCTGGTAGTCGGTGCTAGGAAAATGGGTACCCAATTTGCAATTGACATCAAAGATGGCCACAGTGACATAGACAGGGCACAGGTATTTCAGTCCATAGAACTTTTACCTTTTCTTTCAGTTTGAAGCTTTTAATGTTCTACAATGGCCTCTATAACAATTTTCGTAACAAAATCTAATCCTCTCATTGAATTGCAGTTACTATTACAGTCAACATATGAGCAACAATACTTTGCACTCGAAGACCAATTGCATACAAATAAAACACCTGCAATGCTTTTCAAGAATGTTGTGAGAAAAATAGACCAAAGGAACACATTCCATACATGTCGATCAACATTCATTTGTACCTTGAATGACAAAGGAAGCTTGGAAAAGCTCAACAGCCTACTGCACTCAACTTTCAAGGTAACAACATTATTTTTAAATAAATCTAGTGAATCCAAACTTGTTTTTTTGTCTCCTATAACAGTTTTGAACCATATTCTATAGGTTTCTGGTACTTTAAAAGCAGCAAATGCATTTTCCAATCCATTTCATGCATGTTGTCCAAAATGAAAATTCAAATTTACTGCTTATGGCACACTCCAAGAGAGAACTGCTCACTGTAAACAATGCAACCAGCAAGTAAATTATACATTTTGTTTGCAACTTAAAACTACCATAACAACTTATGACAATCAAACAATTCAGTCTTCAATTGACCAGGCCACCATGCACCATCTATTTCCCACACTGCAGAAGCTGACCTATGAAGACTATATCAAGGACAAGTCAACGGTGATATTCATCCTACGGGACTTCAGTGCTGAAGGATATTTTAGCCTTGACCAAAATAATGCCATTGTTGAGGCGATTTGCATTGACAAATAGACTGGAGACATCACCACAAGGTAATAAAGTCATTCATATTTACACTCTCTTTGTTTTGAACGACTATCTCAAATCACTATGCATACAAACTATGTTTCTAATACATAGCATTTTGTTGCCTTTACAGGAAACTAGGAATAGAGGAACATAGATTTACATTGTTCAGACTTTTTCCTTTTTGCCTTTCCACGCTCCAACAAACTAGGAATAGACGAGCACAGATTTACATTGTTCAAACTTTTACTTTTTTGGCTTTCCACGCTCCAAGACATTTCACTGGGTCTCACATGTTAAAGACAATTTTGGTTTTAAATTACTCTATTGCTATTATACATTTTGGTGTATGCAAATACCCAAGGTTGCTTGCACTGTCTTGTGGAAGACTTTCCACAGCCTCCTGCCTGGAATCTGACTCCAGTGGGTTCCACTTGAGCTTCTAGGTTGACCAAACCCTGCTCCAACTCTTCTCAAAGAGTTTTTACTCTGTGCTTTACCTTGAGTAGCTCAACACCTTCATGAAATTTGAATGCTCTTTCTAGGACTTAGAAGGATCTAAGTGCCCTGTTCTCCAACTGATTTGTAATTCTTGCAGGGGGATTGAGGTTACTGTCTAAATGATTTTTGCATCCACATTGAACCATTTTAGGGGTTCTTTGGTCTCTACTTCACCCGATCTCAATACCTAGCCAAGATGTGGCCTTAAATTTACTAGCCCTTACCAGTCACTAATTGACTTTTTCTGCCTATATTCTCCAAACACCCTGGCAAACAAAGAACATATTCAGACACCCTTTTCAGGGTTTTAAATCTTTCAAAAGATTTCTGGTCACCAACTATACCGTACAGTGCTTTCCTGAGTTCTTGGAGTAGAGGGCTAATTCCCTAACTCCTAGGGTTTTGCTGGTTTTGTATCAAATCTACCTTCAATGGATTGAACCAAGTCTTGTTTTTCACTCTAATTAATATTAATGTTATCTCCCTATCTGGGACTGTACGGCTTCCGTACTGTATCCTCAAACCCTGCCTATTCCCTTACTTCACCTTCTCCAAACTCCCAACCGGGTCTCAGAACTCGCCTAGGGTTTGGAGTTAAACTTCATTGCTTGGCCCTTTTGATTACCTGTCATCAAGTATATACAAAACATTGGCTTCCCTCCCATTTTCACCAAACTCATGAGAATCTCGTGGTCAGGATCTAGGAGGGAGCCATTTGAAAACTTACTGCTCAAAATAGAAAACTAACCCACTACAATTAACCTATGAACTTCAAACAGCAACTATACCCTAAACAACTTAAAGATCAAATGAAGATAGCTCTGCTCTAACTTCTAAACATATACACAATGTCAGATTAACATGCACAGTGCCTTTTTGTTCACTGTTCTCAAAATGTACGGGCAGTTTCAGAAATTGTAGTTTTTGTCAAAATAGAGTTATAGTCCTTTTTCTGCCTGAACCTTGGAAACCAAACACTACCAACACTCAAAATGAAATTTATTTACAAAGGAAAATGTTAACACTGCTCTGTAAATACAAAACAAAATGCTATGTCAATTTACAACGCCTAAATAGATTCACTACGCAAAACACACTGTGTTTTCCAGAAAAACACAGAAATAACAGAAACCCAAAAATTGTCTTGTTATTCACATCAAATTCCTTTGATACAATGCAAAAACTAACTGTTCTTCTATCCCCGAGCCATGATTAACATTAGTCATTCCTTTTTCCATGTTTCAAGGGGGCGTTGCTCATTCCAATATCCCTGATTTTAAGGGAATCCAAGATAACTCCTCAACTGCATGCAACCTCTCATTGTTATCATGCAATTTCCGCAATATTCCTGCAATCCTCGCCATTATCCTTCTTTTTAGGATCTCCTAACTCATTTTCCTCGAGTTAACAACCCCTCAACTGACCACTAGCATCTTCCATCAATGAGAAAGTGGCAATAACACAAGTTGATGCATCATATCTTCAAGCACAACATTCCAAACCTTAATAAAGAAAAATCTACCAACAACCAACAATTAAACTAGAATGCCACCTAGATAAAAGATTAATACAACATTCCACACAAGACCTTCTAAGGTCCAACCTAAACACAACATGCTGACTTGGCCAAGGTCAGTACAAGCCAAAACTTTTGCAAACCAAAATTTGTGCAAGTCAAATTGGAGTTTGGCCTTGGTGCTCCTGCACCATCCTCCCCAAAACAAAAAATTCAATCCATCCTTGGATTGAGCAGATTGGGATCAATGCCCAACCTCTTGAACTCTGCCTCCTTGATCCATACTGCATCTAAATCTGGTTGTCCATGCCTCTTGATCAGGTGTTCCTTGTACTCCTTGGTCCTAGTCTTCTTATAAACCCTTGTGTCCAAGATTTGATCAACTTGTTTGGCTGTAACAGGGGGCAGTTTGAGTTCTCCTACATCTTGAATGACTTCTTGAATGGTCTGATCCATGTTTGGTGGTGGTCCTCTGTAATGGACTAAGTCTGCAACGTTAAAAATAGGGGACAGTCCACTGTCATCTGGCAATTGTACCTTGAATGCATTGTTGCCATACTTCTCCAAGATAGGACAGGGACCTATCCTCTTCATTTGCAACTTGTGAGGGACTCCTTTCTGCAATCTAGCCTTGTTCAAATGGACCATCACTAAGTCTCCCACATTGAATTGAACTTCTCTTCTATGCTCATCCACCTTAGCCTTATGCTTCATGGTATTTTCTGCCAAGGTCTTCCTGATTGTCTCATGAATTTCCTGCATTGCACAAGCAAAATCATCTGCATAACCACTTCCCTTTACTCCATCTTTCAGCTCTCTCAGCTCATAGACACCCCTGGGATGTAAACCATACACAATTTCAAAGGGGCTCTTCCCTGTGGATCTATTGACTGTGTCATTATATGCATACTCAGCCTGCCCAATAATCTGATCCCATTGTTGACCATACTCCTTGGTCAAGCATCTAAGAAGGTTTCCAAGTGTCCTATTCACAACTTCGGTCTGACCATCAGTTTGGGGATGGTATGCAGACCCAAAGGACAGATTGGTGCCCATTCTCTGCCAAAGAGTCTTCCAAAAATGACTCATAAACTTAGTGTCTCTATCTGATACAATGTTGTTTGGTAAACCATGAATCCTAACTATCTCCTTGAAGAAAAGTGAGGCTATTTGACTGGCATCATTGGTTGTTTTGCAGGGTATAAAGTGAGCCATTTTGCTGAATCTATCAACCACAACATACACACTATCCATACCTTGTCTTGTCTTGGGTAAACCAACTACAAAGTCCATGCTTAAGCATTCCCATGGCCTAGAAGGGATTGGTAGTGGCTGGTATAAGCCTGCATTTGAAGAAGTGCCTTTTGCCTTTTGACACACTACACAACTCTCTACATATTTTCTGACATCTAAGTTCATCTTAGGCTAAAAATAAAACCTTTGGACAAGCTCTTGAGTTTTGGTGATCCCAAAATGACCACTCAATGCACCATTATGCTTCTCTTGAATTAAGTTCTCCCTAATAGAACCTCTAGGAACACAAAGTTGATTCCCTTTAAACAACAAATCACTTTGCAAGGTATATTCAGCATACTTGCTATGGAAATGGTTCTTAAACTCAAGGCATACCTTATAAATTTCTGCAAAGTCTTCATCATCTGCATATAGATCTTTGAAGTGATCTATTCCCATGCTCTTCAGTTGAATTTCTTGAATGGTAAGAACTCTCCTGCTCAATGCATCAGCAACTTTATTGAGAGCTCCTTTCTTGTGCTTGATGTTGAAGGTGTAAGCTTGCAAGTACTCCACCCATTTCATGTGCCTGTGACTCAACTTCTCTTGTGAATTTAGGAAACTGAGTGCTTGATTGTCTGAGTACACAATGAATTCCTTGGGAAGCAAGTAGTGCCTCCACTTCCTTAGTGCTTGGACCAACGCATACATTTCAAGGTCATAAGAAGAGTAATTCTTCTTGGCTTCACTTAGCTTCTCAGAATGAAAAGCCACCGGTCTGCCCTCTTGGCTGAGAACAGCTCCAATTGCTACATTGCTTGCATCACATTCAATGGTGAATAACTTCTCAAAACTTGGCAACACTAAAATAGGTTGAGTAGCTATCCTTTCCTTCAGTAACTCAAAACTCTTGTTAGCTTGCTCATTCCACACAAACTTGGTTTTCATTCCTCCCTTAATGGTATCCAACATAGGAGCACAAATTGCACTAAATTGCTTGATGAATTTCCTATAATACTGAGCAAGACCATGGAAGCTTCTTACCTCAGTTGCTATCTTGGGAGTAGGCCAATTAAGAATGGCTTCTACCTTGCTGTTGTCCATCTTCAAGTTGCCATGTGATAACACAAAACCAAGGTACACCAGCTCTGTTTTGATGAACTCACACTTTTCCAGATTAATCTTCAGCTTCTCTTCCTGTAGCTTCTTGAAAATCAGCTCAATGTGCTAGAGGTGCTCTTCTCTTGTTCTGCTATAGATTAGTATATCATCAAGATACACTACTACAAACTTGCCAATGTAGTCCTAGAGAGTTTCATTCATGAGTCTCATGAATGTGGAGGGGGCATTAGACAAACCAAATGACATTACTAGCCACTCATAAAGACCCTCATTGGTTTTGAAGGCTGTTTTCCAATCATCACCCTCATGTATTCTAATTTGGTGGTAACCACTCTTTAAATCTATATTGGTATAGTACCTAGCTTCACCTAGACAATCCATGAGATCTTCAATTCTAGGAATGGGAAACCTATACCTGATGGTTATCTTGTTTATTGCCCTAGAATCAGTGCAAAGCCTCCATTCTCCTCCTTTCTTGGGTGCTAAGACAGTGGGTACTGCACAAGGACTGATGCTTTTCCTAATAAGACCTTGGTCAAGTAGTTCTTGAATCTGCCTAGCTATTTCCTTGTTTTGCTGAGGTGTCATCTTGTAGGCTGCTTTGTTAGGAAGGGTGGCTCCTGGTATCAAGTCTATCCTATGACTTATGGCTCTTTTAGGAGGTAAAGTTGTTGGTTGACCACTACTTACTATGTTCTCATAGGTCTGCAACAAATCTTGAATCTCCTTGGGTAACTCTTGCTTTTCAGCTGCCTTCTCTTTGCTTGCCTCTCTTGGCTTGATCATTATTGCATAGCCAACGCCTTCTCCTTCTTCCAAGGCCTTTAAGAACTCTTTTTCACCAGTTATCAGCAGCTTAGAACCTGCTATCTGCACCTCAGTGTCCAACAAAGATTGAATCTTGTATGTGACATTGTCCTTCTTGAAGGTGTATGAGTTCTTAGCTCCATCATGCACAGCTTGACGGTCAAATTTCCATGGCCTACCTAGGAGCAAGTGGCATGCATCCATAGGTAACACATCACATAATACCTTGTCTTTGTACTTGCCAATTGAAAACTCCACCCATGCTTGTTCATTCACCAAGACATGTTGACCCTTGTTGAGCCATGTGACCTTGTAAGGATTCTTGTGAGGTATTCTTGCTAATTTTAGTTTGCTGACTGCCTCCTCTGACACAATATTGTTAGTAGAACCTGAGTCTATAATCACCTTGCACACTTTTCCCATCATCTTGCACTTTATCCTAAACAGGGATCTTCTTTGGCTTGGCTCTTCTTTGACCGGTTCCTTGATTAAAGTCCTTCTCATCATAAGATTCTCACCTTCCTCTGAGTTCAAGGGTACTTCTATTTGCTTATTTGTTGTAGCTGCTTCATCTTGAATCAGATTGGTCCTCTTATCTCCCCCATGAGAAGTGCTTCCTTTCTCAGGACATCTATAGGCTGGGTGTCCCAACTGGTTGCAATGATAGCATTTCATGTTGGTGAAGTAACTACCTCTTCCTTGTCCACCACTTCTTCCTCTAGAGCTGAAACCTCTTCCTCTACCACCTCTACTGGAGCTTCCTTCTTGCTGATCAGAAAGTCTGACTTCTCCTTGGGTTCTTGATTCTGAGCTTCTTCCACTATAGCTTCCTCTTTGTCCTCTGCTGTCTTTTCCTTTACCTCTACCTTTGGGGTTTTGCTCTTGCTTCTTTTTGCCTTTCTCCTCTATCTTCAAGGCCATTTGATAGCATTGGCATACTGTCTTGAAGTTTACCAAGCTCATATCTTCTTGGATAGACCACTTGAGTCCATTTAGGTACCTTGCTAACCTAATGCTTTCATCTTCAACCACCTTTGATCTAAGGCACAATTTTTGAAACTCTTCTGTATATGTTTGAACATCCATGTCTTTTTGCCTCAGATTGTGTCTTCTCCTATGCAACTGGACTTCATAATCATCAGGGAGATAAGTCTGCCTTATCTTGGTCACCATTCCTTTCCATGAAACTATGGGACCTTTGCCTTCTTTCTCTCTTTCAGATTGCACAAACTTCCACCATGTGAGAGCTGCTCCTCTCAAACTTGACTTGGCTACCTTTACCTTTTGAGCTTCTGTAATGCCATCACATTCAAAGTGATTCTCAATGCTCTCAATCCAATCTACTACTGAATCTGGATCCATTTGTCCACTGAAAAGTGGCACACCATCCAATGCCTTACCACTCAAGGCCTACAATGCCTTCAAGAATGGTTCCTCTGCAAGAACAGGATCTGGCTTTGGAGCTTCCTCCTCCAATTCTACCTCTTTTTCCTTGGCTTCCTGCTCTTCCTTCTTCTTTATCTTGTCCTTCATAGTATCTGTTGTTTCTTGGACTTCATCCAGGAGTCTCTCCATCTGAGATATCCTTTCTCTAAGCAACTGGTTATCTTCCTCTTGCTCTTCTACCTTCTTTGCTAGCTCTACATTTTTCACCATGGTTCCTTCCTCTGGTGTATTCTCTCCTACTAACTCAGTGGATTGGCTCATTAATCACAAGCCTGGAATCCAACTCTTGCTCTAATACCAATATGGTGTATGAAAATACCCAAGGTTGCTTGCACTGTCTTGTGGAAGACTTTCCACTACCTCCTGCCTAGAATCTGACTCCAGTGGGTTCCACTTGAGCTTCTAGGTTGACCAAACCCTGCTCCAACTCTTCTCAAAGAGTTTTTACTCTGTGCTTTACCTTGCGTAGCTCAACACCTTCATGAAATTTGAATGCTCTTTCTAGGACTTAGAAGGATCTAAGTGCCCTGTTCTCCAACTGATTTGTAATGCTTGCAGGGGGATTGAGGTTACTATCTAAATGATTTTTGCATCCACATTGAACCATTTTAGGGGTTCTTTGGTCTCTACTTCACCCGATCTCAATACCTAGCCAAGATGTGGCCTTAAATTTACTAGCCCTTACCAGTCACTAATTGAATTTTTCTGCCTATATTCTCCAAACACCCTGGCAAACAAAGAACATATTAAGAAACCCTTTTCAGGGTTTTAAATCTTTCAAAAGATTTCTGGTCACCAACTATACCGTACAGTGCTTTCCTGAGTTCTTGGAGCAGAGGGCTAATTCCCTAACTCCTAGGGTTTCTCTGGTTTTGTATCAAATCTACCTTCAATGGATTGAACCAAGTCTTGTTTTTCACTCTAATTAATATTAATGTTATCTCCCTATCTGGGACTGTACGGCTTCCGTACTGTATCCTCAAACCCTGCCTATTCCCTTACTTCACCTTCTCCAAACTCCCAACCGGGTCTCAGAACTCGCCTAGGGTTTGGAGTTAAACTTCATTGCTTGGCCCTTTTGATTACCTGTCATCAAGTATATACAAAACATTGGCTTCCCTCCCATTTTCACCAAACTCATGAGAATCTCGTGGTCAGGATCTAGGAGGGAGCCATTTGAAAACTTACTGCTCAAAATAGAAAACTAACCCACTACAATTAACCTATGAACTTCAAATAGCAACTATACCCTAAACAACTTAAAGATCAAATGAAGATAGCTCTGCTCTAACTTCTAAACATATACACAATGTCAGATTAACATGCACAGTGCCTTTTTGTTCACTGTTCTCAAAATGCACGGGCAGTTTCAGAAATTGTAGTTTTTGTCAAAACAGAGTTATAGTCCTTTTTCTGCCTGAACCTTGGAAACCAAACACTACCAACACTCAAAATGAAAGTTATTTACAAAGGAAAATGTTAACACTGCTCTGTAAATACAAAACAAAATGCTATGTCAATTTACAACGCCTAAATAGATTCACTGCGCAAAACACACTGTGTTTTCCAGAAAAACACAGAAATAACAAAAACCCAAAAACTGTCTTGTTATTCACATCAAAGTCCTTTGATACAATGCAAAAACTAACTGTTCTTCTATCCCCGAGCCATGATTAACATTAGTCATTCCTTTTTCCATGTTTCAAGGGGGCATTGCTCGTTCTAATATCCCTGATTTTAAGGGAATCCAAGATAACTCCTCAACTGCATGCAACCTCTCATTGTTATCATGCAATTTCCGTAATATTCCTGCAATCCTCACCATTATCCTTCTTTTTAGGATCTCCTAACTCATTTTCCTCGAGTTAACAACCCCTCAACTGACCACTAGCATCTTCCATCAATGAGGAAGTGGCAATAACACAAGTTGATGCATCATATCTTCAAGCACAACATTCCAAACCTTAATAAAGAAAAATCTACCAACAACCAACAATTAAACTAGAATGACACCTAGATAAAAGATTAATACAACATGCCACACAAGACCTTCTAAGGTCCAACCTAAACACAACATACTGACTTGGCCAAGGTCAGTACAAGCCAAAACTTTTGCAAACCAAAATTTGTGCATGTCAAATTGGAGTTTGGCCTTGGTGCTCCTGCACCACATTTAGACACTTCTATAGGTTACTATGTTAAAGTCTTTTAGAATATGCACATCTGAAACTCTAATTTTGTTTTTTCACCCACCAAGGCAATGGTTCTCTATGTACATCTGACATATATGTTCAATAATTATTATCCCTCCATGCATAATGCCATTCAAACTATATACTTTAATTTGTGATTCTTACGTTTCCAAGAATTTATGGTGACCAAGTAAAAGTAATTATGATTACAGACTGTAGAGCCATTAACAAGTTACTTGAGACAATAAATTGTTATTTACGTTTAGCTTTTATCATTTTTATGCTATTACTGTAACCAAGTTTTTCACCTGCTTTAATGCATTGTACTTTATAGTCGCTTTTCCATCATGTATTCTAATGTATGGCGTACACTCCTGTATGCACAAATCCATATGCTGCTTTTGCTGCATATATGCATATTTACATGTATACATGCCTCTATGCCCATGTGCACATATGCACATATTCATGCGTCCATGTATTCATTTAAGGTTTTATGTATTCCTGTATGCAACTGCGTATACATGCGTCCATATACTTATGGATCTGCCACTCTAGCCTTGTACCAATTTATAATGTTATATGGATATTGCATATAGTAATACTAATTAGCTGTTTCACTATGCATAGCAGTTGTATTCATTAATGCCAGATCAAGCTTATATGTGTCAGGATACATATATACTCACACTAAAAACTATTGGGCTATGATCTCTATTGTCCCAGTTTCGTAGACACTTTACTATTGCAATTAACTGTGTTAAGCATTTGTGTCCAAAGAAATTAGATACAGGAATGGCAATATGTTACACAACCTTGTGTTATGGCTTTATAGTAGTTTTTTCATTGCATTTCAAGAAAACCAGAAACTAGAATTTTATTCATATTGTTTCATCCATGGCATTTATAGATTTTCCAATAATTATTACAAGCATAGAGTTCAGTGTTCAATAGTTCTACTGTTCACGTGATTCCTCCAACATTGTTCATGCCAAATTCTATATGTTTCCATATTTTGCATATCTACCTAGAAGGACATTAACTATAGCAGGTCACAAAATTCCTTTCTCCTATATGCTTTCATGATAGAAAAAAAAGCTCAAAGCAATTGCAAAATCTAGGTTCTCATAGCAGGCACTTACAGAACACAAAAACAACACACACAAAGTAATAGAAATGCATAGCAACTAACTTAACTCTATATTAAATGACCAAAGTACCCTGTCCATGCATGTTCACCAATTCACTCCAGTGCGTTCACCTCCAGCCAAATGTCATTTAATGCATTAAATTTGCATTCATGCATTATGCTTACATTTTCCTGATATTTTAATGCATTTAATCTGTATTCATGGATTATGTACCTCTAGCTAACAACTTTCAAACTATGCCTTTGCTTAAATTTATTTAATCAATTTATGCATTCGCATTTTCCTGACTTGTTAAAACAAAAATGATTTATAAAGCTACTTAGTCAAATAGAAAAATAGATATATGCTATTTTTGCAGTATATAAAATAGCTCTTGACATGTAAACTGTACAAAAAAATAAGCAATATGTTCACCAGCAAAGTGTGATTTGCGAATGCTACCGGTTAAAAGCATTCTGGGCAAATGCATAGGCAAATTAAACATAAGTTCATAGAAAAGAGGTTTTCATTCTGAATCCATATGCATGCTTTGATTCAAACTAGTGGCTGAAGGTACATAATCCACTGATGCAAGCTCATTGCATTCAATGGCATTTGACTAAAAGGAACACTGTTTGCATTGCTAGTTACTCCTTGAATATATAACAAGGTTCAAGGGGAAAACTGTCATTACCACACATGTTAACATACTTTTCGTTCCAAACTTCTCTTTATGAGACCGCTTTGCAGTAATCATGCATTGCATACATCTACCTGCCACCTTGATAAACTATGCCTTTGCTTAATTTTAATTAATCAATTTTTGCGCTTGCAGTTTCCTGATATTTTAATGCATTTAATCTGCATTCATGGATTACGTACCTCTAGCCGCCAACTTTCAAACTATGCCTTTGCTTAGATTTATTTAATCAATTTATGCATTCGCATTTTCTCAAATTTTTTAAAGCGAAAATGATTTTTAAAGCTACTCAAACGAATAGAAAAATAGATAAATGCTAATTTTCCAATATATAGAATAGCTATCCAAATTCAAACTATACAAAAAAATATACATAATTACATGTATACGTATATACATGTAATCTTGTATACATGGATGCATATAGAGACTATGTTTCATGGGATTATTAGAGAGTTCACTTGCTTTTAATATCGTTCCATACTTTGCATGTGTGCCTATGAAAACAATAATTACAGTATCCAGAACCAGCAAACAGTTACCTGAGGCAATAAATACTTTTCTCCCTCAGTTTTCTATTGCTTTGGAGGTTTAAAGCACACAGTGAGATTGGCAATGTGACCACAAAAAAATTGTGCCTCACTTGCTCATTCATTTCAAAGCTCTCTTTATAGCACAATTGTGCATTGCCTCTAAGAATCAGATGAATCTTTGGTATTTCAAGAAAAGATTCAATTGGATAACACTAAAAATGATCTAAACTATGATTTTATAATCAAAGTATCCAGATGCATTACAGCAATCCGAAACCCAACTTCCATTTAACATGTACAATGAAAAAAAATAGAACGAAAAATGCGTTTGCTTCAAGTTTTAAACCTTGAACCTTCTTTGGGTCTGACTGCTAGTTTGTTAATTCATTCTCATTGAAAAGTCAAATTGTGAAATGTTCCCAAGGATAATTATACTTATTTAGCTCTTTTAATTGTTATATATTCAAAGACTAATTAGCAATCCAGACAGTCTCTACTTTAGTCACATGCAATTCAATGCACTAATTTTGTATCAATAAATTGTCTACTTTTAGCCACTAGTTTTAATCAAAGTATGCATATGGATTCAGAATCAAACTCTCAAAATAAATGCACATATAAATGTGTCTTTTCCTTCATTTCATAATGTATCTATGTATCCATAAGTGCATTCATGCATATATCGGTTTATGCATATATCTTGTTATCTCTTTATGCATCTGTCTATATATGTATGACTGTATCTATGGGTGCATGTATACCTCGATTTATGTATATATGCACCTATGAATTGCATAGACACATCCATGTATATATGCATTTATCAATAATTTGCATGGATACATGTGTATATGCATCTATGGACTCATGCACACATGTATATATGACAGCTCATTGGTTCCAAAGCTCTCTCTATAGGACAGCTGTGCATTGTCTCCAAGACTCGGATGAATCCTTCGTATTTCAAGAAAAGATTCAAATGCATAACACTTAAAATAGTCTAGACTATGATTTTATAATCAAAGTATACAAATACATTGTAACAATGCACCTTTAGCCACTACTTTTAATCAAACTATGCATATATAAATGTGTCTTTTTTCTCCATTTCATTATGTATCTATGTATCCATAGATGCAACTATGCATATATCGATTTAGGCATATCTTGCCATATCCCTGAATGCATTTGTCTATATATGTATGACTGTATCTATGGGTGCATGTATACATTGAAATATGCTCATATGAACCTATGAATTGCATACAAACATACATCTATATATGTATCTATCAATATTTTGCATGGATACATGTATATATGCATGTATGGACTCATGCATCCATGTATACATGTGTTCATATCTCCATCCCTCCACGTAGTTCTGTTTTCTATGTATACATGTGTTTGTTGATGCATTCATGCATATATCTATGAATTGCTCTTCGTGTTTCTCTCCCCATGTATTTAATGTTCTCCGCTGCATGAGCATTTACATGTTCTCTTTTTTATGATCTTCCATATTTATTTTTTCCATAGTATATGCATAAGAACTTTTACTTCGTCTTCTATTGTCGCATTTCGAGGAGGCTCAAGGATCCTAGTACCTTGTTCAGTCTGAGGGAGAGTGAGAAATGTAACATGGGTCTTTCTTCTATGTTTATATTGACGAACTCAGCCCTATGATGATATTTAAAAGCATAACCAATACCAAACTACACATTCTTCCACCCCTTGTTGCAAAAAATAATCACTTCATACCCTATTGATTCCATTCATTTCCATTTCCACCCTTGCACGTCCTCTTCTCTCAAATCAAATACATTTTCAAATCTAGTTATTTGCTTGTCTTCAATCATACCAATGTGTTGCATTCCTTTTTTTACAAATTCCAGCTCTCTCATCGAAATTTTCATTTCTTGAATTTAATTGTAAGCATATAACTTCCAAACGATAAATTCATACCATTTACATTCCCATTCATCCTCATATCCACCATCCCATAACCTTGCCTCCCATCTCAAATACTTTTCATAACTTATTCATACACCCTATCTGCATCTCACCCTTCTCTCAATTCAATCCCTTTCTTTCACTTCCATAACTCATTCTTCTCTTTTTGCACTCACATTTCTTTATCTATCTACACCTCAAATATACCTTCATCCATCACAACAAAATTCACATCATACCAAACAATGAAAAAGATGAAGAAAATATCAAGGTTATGCAAATAAACACTGAGGGCTTTAAAAATAACACTCATAACATACGGCTGTATTCAAAAGTAATTTTCATAATCTCTTTTCTAAGCCCTGTTTATACATGTTTCCATGCATTCATATGCATCATTAGGCATTCTTTATACAATTATTCTAAAACCAATATTGTATATGTTTCAAAAGCAAATTGTTCCTAAAACTTATTGCTTTATGCACACGCGCATCTATAATTTGTTCTTTGTGTACCAAATAACATGCACACAACTATACATCCATCCATGCATATATGCTACTTCAGCATCACCATGCCTTCACAAATTTGTATTTTTACTTGATTCTAGTGTTTTCCATTCAAATTTCTTGTTCACATGTCATGTGTGCCTTTCACTCTATTTTGCATTTTCTGCACATGTATACATGTATACATGCATCCATGTATAAAAAGATGCCTCAAGCATTGCAACAAATGTTTAAGATTTTTGGCATTCAATACTTCAAACAAAATAATAATACACTTTTTGCTTCTTGGATAAGACCATAAAGGAAATTTGTTACTGTAAATGTAAACATGCACCCATGTAATGTATCCTAGTAACCCATGGCCATCATATATTCATGCACATTGTTCACATATGCATATATGCATATATGCCTTCATCCATATTTGCATATGCATATGAATACATCCTTCCATGTAACATATGCATTTGCACCTATATCCAAATATGCATACATCCATGTATACATGTGTTCATATTTCCATCTCTCCATGTATTTAATGTTCTCCACTGCACCAGCATTTACATGTTATCTTTTTTTATGATCTTCCATATTTATTTTTTCCATAGTATATGCATAATAACTTCCACTTTGTCTTCTATTGTCGCATTTCGAGGAAGCTCAAGGACCTCAGTACCTTGTTCAGTACAAGGGAGAGTCAGAAATGCAACATGAGTCTCCTTTTTCTGTTTATATTGACAGACTTAGCCCTATGATGATTTTTAAAAGCATAACCAATACCAAACTAGACATTCTTCAACTCCTTGTTCCAAGAAATAATCACTTCATACCCTATTAATTCCATTCATTTCCATTTCCACCCTTCCACGTCCTTTTCTCTCAAATCAAATACATTTCAAAATCCAGCTATTTGCTTGCCTTGCATCATACCAATGTGTTGTGTTCCTTTTTTCACTAAAACCAGCTCTCATTCAAATTTCCATTTCTTGAATTTAATTGCAAGCATATAACTTGCAAACAATAAATTCATAGCATCTACATTCCCATTGATTCTCATATCCAGCATCCCATAACCTTGCCTCCCATGTCAAATACTTTTCATAACTTACTCATACACACTATTTCCATCTCACCCTTCTCTCAACTCGCTCCTTTTCTTCCACTTCCATAACTCATTCTTCTTTTTCACACTCACATTTCTTTATCTGTCTACACCTCAAATATACCCTCATCCATCACAATAAAATTCACACCATATGAAACAATGAAAAAGATGAAAAAAATATCAAGATTATGCAATTAAACACTGAGGGCTTTCAAAATTGAAAAAAAATATTAAGGTTATGCAATTAAACACTAATGTATTATTCTTTTGTTTTAATCATAAATGTTCTTTTCATATCTTTCAAATGCTAATTGTTTCTGACATTCTCTACCTTTGTGCACATAGCCATATATAGATTCTTGTTTACTTACCAACTTACATGTGTATTAAAGAGTTATTTTCAAAATGTCTTTTCTAAATCCTATTTGTTACAAATTCTTAAAGCGCATATGACCATTCCTCCAAGGCTATAATGTATATTCAGATTTCACAAATCTGTACATGTATCCATCCAACCAAATGCATTATTAGATATACTTTACACACTTGTCCCACAAACACTAATGTATTGCTGCTTTGTTTCAGTCAATAATGTTTTTCTAGTTCTTGTTTAAATTGTAAATTGTTTTTGACATTTCTAACTTTATGGACGCAGGCATATATAGATACTTCTTAGCATACCAAGATAAATGGACACATCTACACATCTGTGCATGCATATGTCTTTACATGGGTCATATTTTAATGTTTTCTTTCCATTTATGCATTTATACTAACTAGTTTATTTCTCTTCTTTTCTTTTATTTAATACTATTTATGCAATTCCAATCTCACCATGCTTTCAGGCTTGCTCAGGTGCCAGCGATGCTCTCCTCTTGTGCATTCTATGCACTTTGATAAATGTCTACATTTATCCATGTCTACTTAAATGCTTTAAGCATTGTTACAAACACTGTAACATGATTTTACTGTACATTGTTATAATAATTTAATGTTTAGACGCAATCTACGAATTTTGATTTAACTCACCATGTTGTAATCCATTCATAACAAAAATGTGATCTAAAATTGCAAATCTTCAAAATAAAAATAAAAAATACATCAGAGAAATAAAGATGGTTTTCATTTATATGGTTCAATTGAAGCTTAATAACAAGATAAGCATTGTTACTGTGTTACTTATGATCTTCAGACTTCGTTTTCAGTCTCTAGACTCTTTGGAATTGGGCCAACGCCCTAGTTTTCTTGCTTTATATGTCAAAAATAGGATAAGGTTATGATTCAATTGAAAATTACTATATGGTTATATGGTAATTTGAAGAACATATATGATTTTCACTTTATATTTTTTGCTAAAATGCTCTTTATTTTAATTCAAGCAAAATAAAACAAGTGTGCAAAATAATAATATTTTACTATTGAAAATAACTTATTTTATAAACTAGGTTTTCTAATTTTGGGTGCGTGGTGCTCAATCCTGTTGACTAAAAAACAAACATGAAAATTTTAGTGGGAAGACTAGAAAACAAAGTTTAAGAACCAGACAACCATGTCCACTATGTTCTTAAGTGCAAATTTGATACACAAACCCAAAATTTTATATTGACTGTTTTTTTATTATTATGTATGATTTGAGACATATGTTGTTGTATGATGTACTCATTGAATAATGAATGCATGTATTTTCCAACTTAGATTGGTAATATGTTCATCACTTAGTGGCCTAAAAATTTATGTCACAAAGATATAGAATACATGGATGCACTAGTAATAGGTTAAATATCTTGGTTACCATGGGAGTTACTATATTTAATTAACAATAGGAGAAGTTCAATTTCCTTTTTGCTTGATAGATAAATCCTACCCTCATCATCTCTATTCAATATTAACATAGATAGTAGTTCACTATCTTCTTAATATTAGCTAGCTAGACAATAGCAGATACTTTAATCACTATAGTCCTGTCACCTGGCACACCCATCCTTAGTGAACTACACTTCTTCATATTGATTGTTGTAATATTATATTGATACCCCTTAAATCAGTATGGGTAGTATACCTATGACCCAAAGTCATGATGCAATAATATGAATACATTCTATTACCTATTGAGAGTGATTGTGTGTTGTGATATATAGTTTTCCTTCTTTTCTTATGTGAGATTGTCAACACATTAGAACACTGCCTCATTGGGAGATAGATGTTTGGTTTGTTGGAATACATAGGGATTCATGTTATTGTAGCTTTATAAATTATGCAGGTCAATGTCTACCTTGATTCTTTCTTATCTTTAGCTCTTTCTCTGCTATGATTGCAATATTTGTCTTTCCTTGGTTTATTGATATATGTGTTCTTTTATTTCTTGTGACTAATTTAATTCCACGTGTTTAAAAGAGGGATTGTGCTAAGCTACTGGGAATATGTAATGCCCCTCCGTGTCGGTTGTTTTGGACTTGTTGGTGAATTTTTGTGTGTGCTTCATTGGTTACTGAGTTATTTGATGTTGTGAGAAATATAATATGTTAGTAATCATGTTTAAATAATAAATTAAATCATAAGGGATTTTGCAAAGTTATTTAAAATATGATTAGAAATTAAAATCATAATCAATTAAGTTAAATCAAATGATTTAGAACAAATGATCAAATTAAACTAATTTGTTAAAAGTAAAAGTGGTATTATTAGATAAATTGATTTAAATTGTTGGAGTTAATAATAATAATGAACAAATAATCTTGAAAAGATAATTAGTATAATAAGAAATTTAATGGGTACTTATTTAGAATCTTGCAAATGGTTGATTGTAATTATTTTAATGTGCATGTGTTTATTTAAATTGTTGTGGAAATGATAAATAAATAAACAAATAAAAAGCTCAATCTTTTGTGGATTTAAATGTAATTAAATTTCATTTTTTGGAGAAGTGACTTTTGGTATTCGCTGGAAGAGGAAATGGAAGAGGCTTTTGTAAGATTTTATTTAGAGGATTTTTGTGTTGGAAGGGGGGGTGGCTGCGTTCTCTTTCCAACAGATTTTGGGAGAAATTTGGCAGGCAATTTTCTGTTATAGTGTGCATTCTTTTATTATTCTGTGAATTCATTGAGGCATAAGATTGGAGTTGAGGGGAAGATCTTGGAACTACTGCGGGAAACATTCGTTGGCGGAGGATTGGATCAACAAAAGGGTTAGAGCTTCTACAGGTCTTCTTCAAACACAGGATGCCAGGTTCGTTTCTTATTTATTTGTTGTAGCATTAAATAAAGTAGCAATTGATTGGATATGTTTCGTTGTGTATGAAATTTTCATTTGAGAATCGGGATTGCTGTTTGTTAAAATGGAATTTGGTTGGGTTCTGGACTGTCAATTATTAGATTGAAATTTTTGGGAGCTTGGGACTGTTGTTTATTTAAATGAAATTATTTGTTGGGTTTTTACGATTGATTATTAAAAATGAAACTGTGTTTGGAATTCTGGAATTAACCAGTACTGTAACTTGGTCGAGAAAATATAATAACCCAACTTAAGAATAATCTCTCACTGGGAATTTGGGGTTGTGTAAATTCTCACTTGTAGATTAATTTTACAGAATTTATTCTGTGTATAAATTTATGTTGAAACAGTAACTTGTGCTATTTCTCTGTATTCGAATTATTTTTGTATACAATATATATATATAGAGGTATATATATATATATATATCAAATATATATATATGTATATATATGTATACACCTATATATATAATTGTAGATATAAAATAAAAAGAAATAAATAAATAAAAATAAAAAAATTAAAGTTCAAATTTCTTGTTGTTTTAAAATTGTTTGAATTTATTTAAATTTGCTGACGGGTGATGGTTCGGCCTCGGCCGTACCCACCACCCGGCCAGCCGTACGGTTGAAGCGGCAGCCTACGGGCTACCATGGCAGTCCGTCGGACTGCTGTGACAGTCCGTAGACTATCCACGGTAGTCCTACAGACTGCCGTGATAGCCCAAGGACTGTCCGCGGCCGAGCTTTCTCCCTTCCGTGTTTTTTTTGGGACTTACTCCCATTTAAAATTATATATATTTCTTTGTTATTAAAACGAGATTTCTTTAAAGTTTTTAATTCGCATGTAAAGTTTTATAAATATATATATGTAAATATATATATGTATATATATATATATAGATATATATATATATATATATGTATATATATATAATTATATATATGTATATTCATTTCGCTAATTTAACTATAAATTTATCAGTTAATTCTGTCTGAATTCAGTTTGCCTATTTTTCTTGTATGATTAAAATAAAATTTTATTATTAGTAAAGTTATGGAAACAGAAAGGAACTTTTATTAATTTGTTAAATTGAGAACTTGAATAGGAAAAGGGCAATTTGTGAATATATTTATATATCAGCATTGATCGTTTTATTTTAAATGTGTATATGGTGGAAATAGAATTTAATATAGAATTGAATAAGTTATCGTTTTATTCTTATTTTGTGAAGTTGTAGTCTTGTAGACTTATTGGATTCTTAGGAAAGATCTATTATATTTCTACCTTCCCTCCTCAAAAAGAATTTAAATATATAAATATGTAGTGGTTTTAAGATTTAAGATTTTAAGGTGGTAAGTTTTAGTATGTAGTTTATGTATTTAGAGTATTGTTATTATTGTCTTTTTAAAATATAAACAATTGGTCTTAAGTGGTTTTCACAATTAATCTAAATATTGGAAGTGAGTGTTAATTTAGTATGATGAAAGGAAAATGGAAATAATGTTTTGGACATAAGTAGTTATGAAATAATAATGAGTTAACTATCCGGCTATTAAGTAATTTTCAATTATGTTGATAGATGAAAAGAGAAATTTAACTATATGGACATGATTAGAGATTGATTAGGATATTCTCAAAATGGATAGTTTATTGGTAAGAAGGGATTTTAATCTTTTAGAAATTGATTTCCTTTATATTCATTTAATGGTTGATTTGTACGTTCTCTTTATGGATAAGTCTTTTAGAATACTTGTGATGGTTATCATGAATTGATTTAGTATGGGTAAGTTGTAAAGTTATTTAGTTCTAGTCGTTAATTGATTGGTTAATAAATATTGCTCTTGATTGAATTTTTGGTTGTTGTTTATTATGTAAGTGTTTTTGTGGAGATGTGTGTGGTTGATTATTTAAGGTGTTCTTAAATTTGGTGCTTTGGATGCCTGGTTGCATGCTTTTACCTCTGTTGTTGAAGGATTGTTCCATGTTGGTGTGAATGCCTTTGGAGGTTAGTTTTGATTCAAGGAATCCTTTGTTATTTAAATTGTGTTGCAATGTAATTGGGAACTTGTATTTTGTGGATGAGCTATGGGTAGTTGATCTTCTTGGATTTCTGATTTATTTTGTATCAAAGTTGTTTATGTAGTCTGGATGGGGTTATTGATCTTATTTTAATATATTCACTCATTATGTTTGAATTGAAAATAGTTCTGGTGGCCTTGCGATTATTGTTGTCATTGCTATGTTGTTGATTTTATGAAGGTGATTTGCGTACCACTATAAGGGGGTTCTTGTGAGGAGAAAATTGAGGTCTCCCGTGGAATACCTAGTTGGTGGCTTTTGGTTTTATTAAGTGATTTTGTTTAAAGGTTGATTTTCTTTTGCGTTTCCCTATTTGAGGTGACACCATTGTTGATCTGTGGATGGGTCTTGATGAATCTTTCCTTTTTATGGCTTTTCTGAGTTACTCTCATATTTGAGGAAATTTTATCCTTGTGTTGGAATTATTGGAGAAAAATACTTGTTGCTTCACTTTACCCTCGTTTGTGGGTTTTCATTCTTTTGGCTTCCAGAGGCTTGAATTGATTGACAGTTGATGTTCTCTCTCTTTATGTGCCCTTGATGTGGCAAGTGTCTTGGTTTCATGATTTTTTGAAAAGGGTTGTACAGAAATTGTTGAGACTCTGATTTTGCACTTGTTAGCGAGATGGGTAATGCCTCGCATGCTTTTATGATGTGATTCTTTGTTCAAATTATGATGGTACAACCCTTGGTTTTTATGTTGTTGGGTCTCTAGGGAGAGTGGCTCCTTGTGGGGGCCAACGCCCCGCGTAAGGGGAAGGGCACAGGATAACCCACGAGTGAGTTGGTAATCAAGTGAAAACCTAATAATTAACTTAGGAGGGTTGGGTAGTAATATCATTATAAGATTTAAAATGGATGCCTCGTCTTCATTAGTGCTTTCGCAGACTAATGGAAGGCTGAGAAGGCCGTGGTTGGCAAGGTTGTAACCTCATCCTCATGAGAGGTTATCGGCTTCGCATGAGCTACCCTATGGTGCCAGCGCCTCAAGTAGGAGGAAGGGCCAGGATATCCATAGATGGGGGCCGGCGCCTCAGTTTGGAGGAAGGGCTAGGATAACCCATGTAGGCTATGCGATGACACTCTCCCCTAGTTTCCCATGTGTTTACTTTATTGTGTTCCTCTGGAAGTAGGTTATGGGAGTTGGTTTAGATTGTTGTTTGAATTGATTTAAATTGATTTATGATTATTGTTTTAATACATCGTTAGTATGTTTTGCGGTCTTGTATGATCTCATTTATATTTGATTTATGATCTTGTATCTTATGATACTGTGATATGATGTTATTGTATTATTTGATTGAAATTTGGAAGTGTATTATGCTTATTAATTCAGTTTAATTTGGAAGTATTTCATGATCATTCTTTGATTTCTTGTTTACTGGTCATTGCTTTAATTTATGTGATGGGATTTATGATTTTAAGATTAGTATGTTGACTCTTGTAATCCTTGAGTTTTATGATACTTTTGTATGTTGTTGAGTCTTGTGGTTTCCGTGTTTGGATGTTCTTGGTTGAGGACTCTTCTTGTCAGCTCCTAGCACGGGGGGTGGGTCTTCGGACTCACATGGTCGGGTGGAACATGCTAAGCACCCCATTGGGTCCCCAGTCGAGGATTGAGAGGTGCAGATTGGTGCGATTGCAGCGACTCCAGAGTTGTATCCGTCTTGGAGCCAGTTTTCATCTGTTTATTTGTATCATGTTATCTTGTGTATAGTTTCCATTTATGTTTGGAAACACTCTTGTATCATTGTACCTCTTGAGGATTGTATTGTAATGTATTGTTAAACTCGGTGTGGATATTGGCTGTGGCAATTGTTATTCAATGTGTTAAGTTAATTATGCTTATGTTGTACTTACTCAAATGGTTTCTTATCAATGATTATCATATATGTGTTATATTTTTTTTTATGTTTATTTTGTTATGGATTATATCTTTGGATTTTATTCTTTATTGTCGTTGTGTGGATCTCAGTCTCATAATGACTCCTCGTGTACCCCAAGGGATGTATGTGTTAACGAATCTACTTTGAAATTCATGTCATGTCTTAATGTGTATTACATGTATGTTATGTTAATTTTTTTTTTAAAAAAAATTGTGCTATAATTATTGTTTATTTGTCCTTTGGGGTTCGCATGACGGGGTGTTACAGAATACATGTACTATGGGGTACTATTATTCTACCTTAACAATGTATTGATTAATCAGAACACATGGAATTAAAAGATATGTGCTTTGGTAGTATGAGATAGAAATAGTAATAATTTACAAGTGTTGCAAATGCCCTTGAGTGCGTAGTGTTAATTGACTTTAGTTTGGATGCAACACTATTATAACTTTAATAATATTGTTTGTGTGGGATTCTTATCTTGTCTTTGATAAGTAATGTTCAAATTAAAGATGGTTTTCTATTGCATTTTGTGCCCTGTCTTACAATGTGAAGAGATTCTACTCCTACTTTGACACTTAAACACAAGCGTGCTTTTGAACTCCTACAAGGGTGCTTTTGAACTCCTACATCTTTATCAAGGAAATCTGGTGTCTATACATAATAGTAAAGTTTGCAGTAGTCTATGGTGTTGATACCTATGATCCAAATTACCATTGCCAAATGAAGTAGCTTATTGTTACAAAAAATTAAAGTTCTGGTGTATAGGATTGCACCAACAGTATTTTAAAGTACTTTAATATGGAATTTATCAAAACCATGGTGTAGTTTTCGTATATTAAAAAAAAATATTACATAGACAAGATTTAAATCTTATTTATAATAAAATCAATAGCTTTGTATAATACTAATCTTTTTACTACATTACAAAAAACATTCATTAATCTTACAAAAAGTTTATACTCAAATGAGCTATCCCTATCAATCTTCCACCTAACACTTTTGTTTCTACTAGCACTTACATATTGCCATATGATAAACTAGAATAACACAATTGTATTAAATAACTCAATTGTATTACTCAAAAGGTTTTCTAACAAGAAATATAAATATAAATGCAAACTGAGTCTCTTGCTTTAAGGCTCATTAACATGCCAGCTATGTTTCTCACTCCTATATGCATTACCTGTACATGGACGCACCTATGCATTAATGTCTCGTGCATTCAATAATTAATAGAAATTAATAATGCATTCTTCATCCCTAGTTAATGTCTCGTGCTTCTAAAAATAACTTCTAACTTTTCTAGCCACTTTCAATACATTTATATTTGTATTTGCTATCTACAAACTTTTCTTATCTCTAGGCTACATGACTTTCACCTGTCGGCAGGAACTCGACGCTTGCGTCACTTGTTTTTATTGAAATTGTTTTTTTTAGTGGTCATTATAGTTCTATTATAATTAATATATATTCTGATTAAAATTAATCTTATAAGGTTTTCTTATTTACTTGAAGTATAATATCATGATAATAATTGATATATATTTTTAAGATATTTTTTGTTTCTATTTTTGTGTATAGAATAAAGGTGAAAGAAGAGTTCAAATATAACAAGTGTCACATAATGATCATACTTGTCTTTCTAGTATTGTAATTAGAGGTTTGTAGAGTTGAAGTAAAATATTTGTAAATTTAATGAAAGTGAATAAAATTAAATGTATTTTTTTTTGTTAATTATTGTATTTTAGTTTGAATTTTAGAGGTTTGTAGAGTTGAAGTAAAATGTTTGTGAATTTAATGAAGGTGAATAATTTTATTTTTTTTGTTAATTATTGTATTTTAGTTTGACTTTTAAAGGTTTGTAGAGTTGAAGTAAAATATTTGTAAATTTCATGAAGGTGAATAAAATTAAATGTTTTTTTTGTTAATTATAGTACTTTAGTTTGACTTTAGTTTTTTTCAGTCTTGTTTGTTTAGGAGTGATGGTTGTTTTTATTTAGTTTGGTTATGTAATGTAAATATATTGTTTAATGTTAAATATTTAAAATAAAAATAAACTAGTATATATGTTTGTTGTTTGATGTTATTTTATTAATAAAATAAAGTAGAATAATTATAAATTAAACATGAAACTATAATACATTTGAATATTTATATATAATTTATATTATTATATAATATATTATCTAGTAAAATAATTTTATCACTTTTATCATAATTATTTTCTTTTTAATAATCACTATTATACTTGTCATTATGTTGGTTGATCTCATATTGATAAATTAAATAAAAGATAAAAGAACTTTTTGTAGTATGATAAAAAAAAAGATAATAATAACAAAAAATCCATCGTATAGGATATAATTATGAATGTTATCTTCACAAAAATCTATCTCAAATGTTTATAACATTTATTTTTTTAAATGTCAAAAGATCTTGTATATTTAAATAGATTTTTTACAAATAAATGTACTAGTAATATAGTTCTGATCTAATTTAGTATAAATATAAATATAAAATAATTTAAATATAATATAATTTTACATTAACAAAAGTTAAAGTAATATAATAACATATTAATAAAAATATTATATATTATATAATCGAAATTTTATAATAAAAATATAATATTAATAAAAATTGATTATACTATATAAAAATATTATATATTAAAATTTTAAATATTATAAAGATATTATAAATACCAAACTAAATAAAATGATCAAATGATTATACAAAAATGATCAATGGTTGAATACTATTTCTGAAGAGGGGTTTCATGAGGTGAAGAGGGACAACTAAGATATTCACGACCTTCATCAACTGTGTTGTCTAACATCAAAGTATCTACTTCACAACTAGGAGAGATACTAGAAGAAGAACAAATGTTGTTGTCATGATTACCTATGGTTGTATTGTCTTGTTTATCAATGTATTGTTCACTAAGAGAGGTAAGAGGAGAGAAACAACTAGGATTCTAAAAAATCTCGTGAATTGGTTCTTCTACCAAATATCTTCATCACCAATAGGAGAGATATTAGGAGAGGAACAAATATGATCATTAGGAATGTCCAAGGTTGTAGTCTCTTTCACAAAAACACTCTCATAGGGAGGGGATAGGAAATGTTTCTTAGCATGTCTAAATATGTAAGGTACTAGCATTGTTTGAATAAAAATGAAAAGCACATGTAAGCATTTCATGGAATGTTTCAGCAATATGAACAATGTATATGCAAAGGTAAAAAACATTCTTATCCAATATATGCAAGATTTGAAGAATTCAAACAATTTACATGCAAGAATGAAAAGCACTTTTATCAAACTTATGCAAATTTTTATGAATAGAAATATTGTATATGCAAAAGCGAAGAGTGCTTTTATCAATGTTATGCAAAATTGCAGAAATGGAAGCATTTTCAAATGTAAGGATGTTTGCAATTGAAGTGATTTGAAGAATGAGTAATCTAAAATGATGTTTTTGAGCTAGATGCATAAAAAAACTATTCCAGAAACTTTCCAAACTTATACTATATGATACTAGGAGGCTTAGGAAGCACATAAATGATGTTTCTTATGTTGTAACAGTCAGTCAAAAATCTGGAGAGGCATTGATTCGCCCAGTATGGCGAATGAGTCCCAGGACTGGTTTTTTGCAAAAAATTTAGAAATTTTGGATTGTTTTTTATATGTTTGATGTTGTATGATGCAGAACTAAGATGGAGATGCAAAATTTAAAAAAAAATTAAGGAAATTATATGCAAAAATGTAAGCTAAATGACATATTCTCTAATGCAAAAATTTGAAACCCTAGATGCAAATTAACCAATGCAACTCTAATGCAAATTCAATGCAAGCTAGGATTAGGATGAAAATGGACTCCAAATCAGAAAATAAGATGTTTGAAAGTTAGGTTCACCAAAATGAACCATATATTTTTAGGGGTGTGAAATGCTATATCTCTTTTGCTTAATTAGGGTCTTTCACCTAATGAAAAGAGATAGATCCCACACCCAAAATCTAGGTGGTTCACTCAAATAAAGGATTTTAAGATGGAAATATGACTAAATGCAATGATATAAATGCAACTAGTTGATAAAATTGATTGATTAAGTATGCAAAACCTAAGAAATCTAAATTGTTTAAAAACACATTATGTAATGCAAAAACACTTAGAAATGTGAACAAAACTGAACAAAAATGAACCAAACAGAAAGTGTGCACCTAAGATATGGATGGAGACTAGAAATCACTTCTAGAATGTTGTTGATGCTGACTTTTAAGCTTGGTGGGACTCATTCACCATTTTGGGTGAATTAGTCCCAGTTTTGTAAAACTATTTTGGAACCTGTTTCAGACAAATGGGTGTCTAAAAATGTAGAAAACAAAAAATTGACCTGGAAGTGGGACTCATTCACCACCCATGGAAAATTATTCCACTTTTTAATTTATGAATATTCAAAGGTGGAACTTGAAGCTTTTGGTCTGCACTTTATGCTTCTATAGGTGTCTAGTTTTGAAACTGTCAAATTTCAGCTTCAAAGTCACTTTTTGTTGATATCTTTCCTTAAACATTGAAGAGAAGACTTAAAAATATTTTCAACCTAATTCTTAATGATTTCCAAGCTTCCAAGAGGCCTAAATCTATAAACACACAAGACAAGAGAGAGAAATGTTGAATGTTAGGGCATGGGGGTTTGCCTTGGTCAAACCCCTTCTAGGTAATTAAACCAAAATGATGAAAGAATGTAATGAAACATGCAATAATGGAGTTGATTACCTTTCCATGATGATTTATCTTGAATGTCTACAACAAAACATGAATAATCTACCCTTGAATGTTTGAAAATTGATATCCTAATGACTTGAAATGATGAAACCCTAACTTGCTTTACTTGAGATGGAAGAATGATGGATGAATAATGAATAATGGTTATGATTTATGGTTTAGAGAGTTGATTTTATATGCAATTCTCCTAATTTTACCATTAATTGGATCCTCAAGGCTGACATAAAGAAAAATAAAACTTAAATCCCAAAACTTCTCGCTCAAAAGTAAAAAATGGGCCAAATGAGATTTCATTTGCCACCCATGGCAAATGGGTCCCACCTAGATGGGACTGATTTTCCATGGATGGAAAATGGGTCCCACAAGGGCCACTTTTCCAGGTAAGATGTTAGGGAATAAGGAAAGAAGGTTTATATTGTGACTTTGTCAGTTATTTGATCAATTTATGCCTTGGGATGCACAATATGGGTTAATAGGGGTCTATTGGTGATGATGTAAAGGTCAATTAGGGCTTGGGGCACAAAATTCAATGTGAAAGTGTGATTAAATACACTTTACAACACTAAAATGAGGTCCACTTAGCCTAGGAAGGCACAACATCCAATGTGAATGTGTGAGACACATTACAACACTAGAATAATGTTAAGTTTATTTTACAAGCCTTCTAGATTGATGTGAGGATACATTTTATAATGTTGAATTAGGGGAAAATGGGTTCATTAAGTTTAGAAATTGTGTGAAAGTCCTTTACAACACCTTTACAAGACATCGTTAAATGTATTTGAAAGGGTCCAAGACCTAGTGTGGATGTGAAAAACACTTCACAACACCAAATAAACCCCTAATTAAGTCCAACTTACCATGAATTATTCCCAAATCAAGCAGGTTTCCTTTTTTCTATGGTACAGAGGGTATAGGGTTAAGAGTAGAGGGTATAGGGTTTAAGGGTTAAGGGTTTAGGGTAGAGGGTATAGGGTTTAAGGGTGTAAGGGTAGAGGGTAGAGGACATAGGGTTTTAGGTTTTAAGGTTTTAAGGGTTTAAGGGTTAAGGGTAGAGGGTATATGGTTTAAGGATTTAAGGATTTAAGGGTTAAGAGATAAGGGTAGAGGGGAGACTTGAGAGGGGGAGGAGTGGAGAGAGGATAGAGGATAGAGAGAAGGTAAGGGAATGAAGGGGTCAGGAGGGAAGGAGGAACAAAAGAGGAAGGATAGGGGAAAGGTCAAAATCATGGTCAGGGCCGCATGGAAAAATCAAAAAGGGAGAGTCAAGATGGAAGTCCTGGCTGGAGGATAGAATTAGGCTTAAAATTAATTAAAGGGGTTCAGAAGTATGAGGTTTAGGTTAAAGGGTCTTGGAGGGCCAAGGCATGGGGAAAATGGGTGGAATATAAGGATGTCAGAGCATAAAAGAAGCCCAAATGGAGAATAAAAATTTAGTCTCTCGTTAAAGGGCCTTAGGTCATAGGTCGAGGGAATAAAATGAAAATCAAACATAGGAGAATAAAGGTAAAGTTAAAGTTGGGTTAAGGGGTTAGGTTGAGGGTTTAGGTTTTAAAGGTAGAGGGTAGAGAGGGTTGGATAGAGGGAGAGGCAGGGTGGGTTAAGGAAAATGGTTTAAGGGTTGAGGTTAGAGGGTTTAAGGGTTCTGGGGCAGAGAGAGAGAGGAGAGGTTTAAGGGAGATGGTTAGGGTTCATGATTGGTTAAGGGAGGTGGGTTTAGGATAGATGAAGGGAGTGGGAGGAGAGAGAGGACAGGATTCAGGGGAGGGGGGATAAAGGAGTCCTGGAGCTGGAGAAAGATTAAGGAAGAACGGAGATGGAAATGGATTAAGATAGAGGGTTTAGAATCGAAAGCGAGGGAGACAGGATAAGAGAGGATGGAGGAAAGAGAGTGGAAGGAGGGTGGGGATGGGATAGTAGAATAAGGGAGGGTATTGGGTTGAGGGTATAGGATTTAAGGGTTGAGGGTTGAGATTTTAAGGTTGAGGGTAGAGGGTTGAGGGTTTAAGGGTTGAGGGATCAAGGTGAGGGTAGAGGTATTGGGTTGAGGGTAGAGGGTAGAGGGTTTAAGGGTTTAGGGTTTAGGGTAGAGGGGAGAGAGATAGAGGGTAGAGAGTAGAGGGTTAATGGTACCTTGAGCATAACTCCCCAAGGACACATGTCATCCTTGGATTGTTGACATGAAATGACTAATCAAAAGTTAGTTTCCATTTTCTCTCTTTTCCCATGTATCTCTTATATTTCTCTCTCATGCTCTCTTTCTTTGTCTATTCCTTTCTCTTTCAATCTCTCTCTCTCTCTCTCTCTCTCTCTCTCTCGATATCTATCTTAATTTTTCTCCTTCTCTCATTCTCTATCTTTTTAGTTTTTCTCTCTTTATTAGTTGATAGGCTACATATATTGTGAGATTTGAGGCTGAAATATGTCTAATGCCTAGAAACCACTATTGATTCATTGGAAAAAAAGTTTCAACTACCATTTAATGGTAAACCAACTACATTTTCATGGTAAAATCCTTTAAATATTAGGTAAAAGCCTCAAAAATCTCACTTTTCACATAGAAGTCATATAAATATTGATTTGGCGGCTGGATGGGAAAATTATTTTTTCATTTGCAGTATTTTTGTTCAATTTGATGACAACTTTCTTTTTCTATTTGCATTGATTTATGTTTTAAATATGTGTACAAATATTTTATAATTGGATAATACTTAATTTCTTTTAATAAAAAATCTAGATATGTCTAAATTTATTTCATTCCATTATTTAACACTTGTTATTAATTGTTTAATTACACCACATGCAACTAGAATTTGCAGAAAATCCAAAAAAATACTCTCTAACATGTTAACATACATTTAGTTTTCTATCGGTGTATTCCTTGAACCTCCTTTAGGTGCAAGTGCTAGTATATATACCTCTCTCTCTATAGAATGTCTCCCCCTCTATAATAACTTATCTAGCTATAAGTGAAGTAGAAATTTAAAATGAAATCAAAGATTCTTGAACTTAAGAATTCCATGGAACAAATATAAGTTGTATATAATTATAATTTAGGAAAAATGATTTTAAAAAACTTCACTAGGGTTTCAAACAAGTATTGAAAGCATATATATGAGTTTACATGCTTGCAAGAAAAAAAAGTGAGAGATGATGCTATAAGTGTAGTTGAACTTTCAAATGAAATTAAGAATTCCATGGAACAAATATGTACATATAATTGGAATTTATGCAAAATGATTTACAACTATGTACAAGTTACTATAAGTTCTCACTTGAACATGTATACATGTACAAGTGAACCTGAAAATCATGGATATAATCTAACTCAAACATTTTGGTTCATCTCACTCTTCAATAACATGTAATTTTTTTTATGATAATCACTATCTAGTCTGAGCCATTTTCTCTTCCACGTGCATGTGGAACTACATGAAGATGTAGGATGGTAGCAATTATTAGGTGACTATATTTATATACCTTGTTATCAAGTTGATATTCAACAAAATGAATCCCATGTTGAACAATTTTGACTTGTTTTAGATATATCCCTTACACTACAATAGAACCTGCACGGTAAACATGAACCTGAGGTAAGACATGTGAACGTGTACAACATTTTCATGCTCAAGGTTTGTACAATATATATTTAATGTTTTTAATGTAATGTACACACATGTACACAATGTATATATAATTTTAAATTCAAAATCACCTATGGAAAATAACATTCCATCGCTTGTTTTAGGTTGTGTTAGCTAATTCCTCTCTTTTGTGCAATGCAGTAAATAATAGCTAACACCTTCTATGTTTCTAGACTTTGTTATGACTGCAAAAACATCTCCTGTACACCAAATTTACACAAAAAAATATTTAAAAATTAGAAATGTCTCTAGACTTTAAAGATCATTAAATATATATATAATATTTAAATTATTGAAGACTTACACATTTACCTTTTCTAACCAATCCTAAAATATGGTCATAAACAATTGAAATCAAAGGAATGTCTTGAAATATTTCTTCCTCATTTACGTCTTATGTTTCTGAAACAACTAGTGACACCCTATCCCATTTACTAACATATCCAAGTTCTTGGTTGTTGCGTGTATGATTAGAGTTTCCCGCAATGCACTCAGTGCAGAAACAAGAGTAATCCCTCGTGTATAATGTCCAGGGTGATCCCATAATAGTGGTTTACAATTTTTGGCCAAACTGGACACTAAAATTATTATTTTTAACTAAATCTTCACATTCGGGCACCTATAGCGGCTAAACTATGAGGAATTTGAAGATGGTGCAAACTAGAGTCTCATCAAATTTTGTCTGTAGATTCTAAAAATATTTTTTGCAAAATTTTTGGAATCAAATTGCACTTCTTTTCCATCTCCACAAAAATTGATTTTTTCAGAAAATAACATTTTTTAAAAGTGTTACACCAGTATAATAACTTTTTTCCATGAAGGATAAAATTATAATTATTTCAAATTTAGATTTGTAACTCTAATATCTAGTGCTTCCACTTGGTTAGATAGTTTTTATTGAATATTTTTTTCCTTAATCAAGTTTGAAAGCCAAAGCAATTACAATTTAAACACTAGTGACCAGTATAATGTAACTTTTCTTGTATATGTCAAAAATTTATTTTATTTTTTTGTTGGATCAAGGACTTCAATATCTAGTGCACTCATATTTTTCAATTTTTTTTTTTAATAATATTCTATTTTTCCACATGTGAAGAACAAAGAAATTCATTTTCGATGAAAAACCTATGTTTAATAAAACTTAAAAACAAATACATAACAAAACCAAAACATATTAAAATTATATTGATTGGATAGCTTGTTTTGAGGAATACCGTAATCATTTGAAATAAATTTTAAATGAATTCATTTGATCCTCCAAAAGCTAAATCAAAAGTGATTTTTTATCAGCATTTTGATAGGTGTAAAGGAGACACATTTATAGGTATGGTTTAAAACTAGCGAGGTTCTATCCAAGCGGGTTTGATATAAGGTGATTTGATCAAACCCTCTTCAATTGGAATCCTTAAAATGGAACTTTTTAAGGCTTAAACCATTATATTTTCTAAAAATATGTGATTTCAGCTAAAATCCATTCCTCTCAGGAATTGTAAACCACTATTATGACAGCACCCTCCATCTAGGGTGACTATATGAACTCATATCATAATTCAAATATCTTGTTTTTTCTACCCTCTTGCATCCATGCATCGATCTTCTATCCACACCTAGATACATGAACAAACTTATGTGAACATGTATATATACATATATATTAAATTTAAATGTATTCAAATTTTTGAAATGTAATTTATACATAGTTGATATCTCCCAAAAACTCTATGTGGAATGTTTCAATTTGTTCTTGAAGATGTGTCGACCTCATTTGATGCAAAGTGTTTCTTACACTATTCAACAACATCATGTGCATTGTTTATATGATGTCTCGAATAACTCATTTGATGCTTTCTTAAAGCACGTTTGATGCAAGCTCTTGCGCCATCATGCTCACCCTTTCCATGCCCACTCTCAAAAAAACTCCAAACATGTGGTATTTTGTAAATTTTATGATATCTAGATAGTGCATGAAATGGTCATGATGATTTGAATTTTGTCACACATCCATCTAACCATACAAAATTCTTTTGAAATTTTACACCCCTACTTCTCAAATTCTATTTTTTTTTTGTAAAGAAATGTTGTAAAAAAATTGTGTCATGCTCTTTATCATCACTAATATAAAAGTGATATTATTTCTTAATGGCTCGTTGTTAATCTATACTCTCAACACCATCCAGTTCTGATTGTGCATGTTGATAACACACATGAACCATAACAGTGATCTACTTTGAAAAGTAATATTTTGATTGAATCTCTTTTTGATGTACAAAAGATTAATTTTCTACAAAGTCAACTACTGATAGAACTGTTCCAATTGGGAAAGTGTCTCTTAATGATTGAAATTTTTGTGCTTTCCGCTTAGCAAAAAAGGAATGTTGTATGTATGGTTGTATCAATTTTCAAAAATATTCCATAAATTTTCCAATAGGAATCTCCTCTTCTACATAGTTTAACCTTGTGGATTCTTTCCCAAAATATTTACATACTTGTATCTCTTGCAATTTACTGTCTTTGTTAGGTCAATATCTTCATTTTTTGAAGGAAATTTGGCTATATCTTCATTTCTTGAAGGAAATTTAGCCAAATTTCCACATGTTTCAGAAATTCCTTATATACAGTTTATTTTAGGTTCATTTTCATGATCACATAAGATATCATTTATGCACAAACTTACCTGTTTAGGAGGTGCATTTTGAAAGCCATAACTTTCTTCTCTCATCTTTTGAAACACCTGATAGTAGAGATAAAATTCAATATGATAACGATAACAAGTTTTAAAAAACTTGTTTATCTTCACATAATATGGCTTAAACCTTTCAAACATTGTTTGCTCAATCTTTATATGAGGATACTTATTACAAAAGTTCATATACATCTCAAGTTGTGTTATGTCTAGCCAATGTTTAATATGATTTTCATAAATATTGGGCCCAATCTCATGTGTCATAACATCTCTAATATTTGATGATGGACGAGTCTCTTCATTCCAAAAACTTGAGATCAAGTTCCTAATAACATCTTCAATCCTATTAGAATGGGGAGCTCTACTCATAATTACCCAATTTTCTTCTAAAATATCATCCAAAACCTCTCTTTTTTCTCATATTTTATTAGTGTGGTTCTACTATAACCAATTTTAGTCAAAAGTGGAGACATTTTTCTTTTTCTTGCTATATCTTGATTTAAAATAGATGTCAACATTACCCTTCTTGTAGTGGTCTTATCCACTAATCGAGATCCTTTCCCAATGGAATCTAAACCCTTTTTAGCATTTTCAACAATATATTTTTGTAATGCCATGTGTTTTTTCTTATTCGATGCAAAATGTACACCCAAAAATTGTAATGACTCTTTCAACTCATTACAAAGAAGTAAACGTGACAACAATTGGGTTTTTCAAGTGTTTCAAGATGATTGAAATGATTATTGATTATTCCATTTAAAAATTTAGTCATTGACCTCTTACTCTTATTTGCAGGTTGGTCAACATAACATTTTAGTTTCTCCATATCCATTTCAAGTAAATGATCTAAATTTCTATAAGAAATTTGTTTCCTTGCCTTTTCAGCTAGTTTTATTTGCTCATCCATACTAGTAGAAGGAAGGGATCTTGACCCCTCTCCAACATGCATTGTTTTAACTTGGCCTCCTCCCTATCTTCAAGGTCCATGTGTTCTTCAGTGGGTTTGTTTAATCCAATATCTAGATTTGGATCAACTTCATCTTGAGAACTTCCTGCTTGTTGATCCCTTTCTACATGTCACAAAATATTTTGCAAAGAATGTGAGAGATGATGCTATATAAGAGGAGTTTATGTATGCAAGAAAAAAAAGTGAGATACATGATGCTATAAGTGGAGTAGGACTTTCAAATGACATCAATCTTGATTCTTGAACTTAAGAATTCCATGGAACAAATACAATTGGAAATAGATTCAATTTAAGGAAATGGAAAAATGAATTTTCAAAGTCACTAGGTTTTGGAAATTGGATACATGAATTTACATGCAAGCAACTAAAGTGAGACAAGTTTTAGCTAGTTTTATATGCTCATCCATACCAGTAGAAGGAAGTGACCCTGACCTATCTCCAACATGCATTGTTTGAACTTGGGTCTCCTCCCTATCTTCAAGATTCATGTGTTCTTCAATGGATTTTTTTGATCCAATATCTAGATTTGGCTTGAATTCAGCATGAGAACCTCCTACATGTTGAGCCCAAGAGACATGTCACAAAATATTTTGCAAAGAAAGTGAGAGATGATGCTATATAAGTGGAGTTTATGTATGCAAGCATAAAAGGTGAGACATGATGCTATAAGTGGAGTAGAAATTTTAAATGACATCAATCTTGATTCTTGAACTTAAGAATTCCATGGAACAAATACAATTGGAAATGGATTCAATTTAAGGAAATGGAAAAATGAATTTTCAAAGTCACTAGGTTTTGGAAATTGGATACATGAATTTACATGCAAGAAAATAAAGTGAGAGACTATGAGCTATTTAAGTGGAGTTGAACAAATAAAATCAAAGATTCTTGAACTTAAGAATTCAATGGAACAAATACAATTGGAAATAGATGATAAGGAATTTAGGAAAAATGAGGTTCCAAGTTATGGTAATGTCTATGCAAGATGACTATTTTTTATTATTAAAGTTTCCAAGTTATCTAACATGGTTTTCATAATTGGAAATAGATTTATAAGGGAAACATTGAGGTGTTAATAAAAGTCCTAAACACACACAAGAGAGAAAGAGAGAGAGAGAAGAAATAAGCATGTACCTTATTTCTTTCTATGATAATTTTCCAAGTTTTGTTCGTGCCTCTTTTGTTCTTCTTTTGACAATTTCTATTGAGCCTTATTTTTTATTTTTCTTTGTTGTCCCATTTTCTTCTTCAAGTTAAGGATGACTCAAAAAAAAATCTCTATCAAAGGTAAATTCTCCTCCAAAATTTTCCTTGATTGATAAAAATTCAAAGTTGTCTTCTCCAATATTTTCCTTGATTGATAAAAATGCAAAGTTCTCTTCTCCAAAATCTGCCCTTCTTGATAAAAATGCTAAAATCTCTTCTTCTCCAAAATCTGCCTCCTTGATAAATGTGCAAAAATATTTTCTCCAAAATCTACTCTCCAAGTGATATAAATGTCAATTAATCTTGGAATTTGATATGGAATAATGAAAAATAAGCTTGTATTTATATGCATATGGGAAATAAAATAAAATTAAAATGCATTCGTCAGCCAAAGGTTTGAGCTCAAATTCACAAGTTCAATTATATTCAAATTTTATAACATTACATGTGTACATATACATGCGTAGAACTACATATGTGTACGTACATTTAATTTATTTAATGTATATTTAACATGTGTTTAACATAGATTGTTCATAAATACATGAGCTCACGATTTCTCTAAATATAGATTTAAAATTTGTATAAACACATTATTGAGTGTAAACATGTACATGTACACATGTATCTATTAATGTATATATGTGTCGGTCAAGGGTTCAAGCTCAAATTCACCTTCAATTATATTCAAATTTTATAACATTACATGTGTAGAACTACATATGTGTATGTACATTTAATGTATTTAATGCACATTTAACAAGTGTTTAACATATATAAATCATAAATACGTGAGCATGAGTTCTCTAAATATAGATTTAAAATTTGTATAAACACGTTATTGAGTGTAAACATGTACATTGACACATCTATCTATTAATGTATAAAAATTTAAATATAAGCAAACACATGTACATGTAGATAGATTCAATGTATAAACATAAACATGTTATAAGATAAAAGGTACATGCATGTAGATTGAATGAAAATAAACATATAAACGTAGATTGTATAAACACTCTTGAGTGTACTAAACATGTACATGTACACATGTAGATTAATGTATTAACATTTAAACATAAGAAAAAATATGTACATGTAGATAGATGAACATAAACATAAAAATTAAAAGAAAATCTAGGTACATGCACATAGAGATTGAATGAAAATAAACATAAGAAAATGTGTATGTATATCATATAAGCAAATGTACTAGAGATCATCAAATGTCAACTCCTAGTGTATGTATATCATATAAGCAAATGTATTAAAGATCATAAAATGTTGGCTGTTGACAAAGGAAATGGGTATCCGAATTTGAAAATTCAGATTTGTTCCAACATCAAACAATGGAGTATTTTCCCACCTACACACACATGCAAATAAAATGAACTAACTATACACACATGCATGTAAATGGATTTTTGTCTCCATTTCCCTCCTATCATCCATGATCTTGTGTTGCGGAATAAATTTTCTCTTAGAGTACTATGCACAAGAGGCTATGGTGAACAAAGATTAAGAGATTGAATGCAAATGATATGGAATAACAGAAGAAAGCATGATAAACTAAAATGTTAACATGCAACTATCTTATGAGCTAAAATGCTAAAATGATATCAAAAGAGTGCCAAGAATGCTAAGAGTGAATGTAAGGATGCAAAGATCGTGAATGTTGTAGATATCAAAAAATGGGAGAGGGTAAGGTTTAAATAGATCTCCTCAGGGGGATCCAGTATTAGGGAAAATGTGGGATAAATATGCAAAATGGTAAATAAAGAAAATGGAAAAATGTATGAATTGATTTATGAATATTCAAATGGAATTTTATGAAATATGTAAATGCATTGATATTTTAATGATCATATATTATGAAAACGGATTTGATGGAGTTTATGAATATGAATGAATGATTATAGATAAATAATATTTTAATGATTATGGATTTACAAATGATTTAATGAGATGGATTAATATTTATAAAATGATTATGCATGAAATATAAATATGAGATGAATATAAAATGGATAATGATACTAATAATGGATCTGCATATTGATGAAAAAATTAACATTATTAGAGGAAATTTTTATGTGTCTACATTTTGCCCCTCTTTGAGACAATGCAACATGTCACATTGTTTCAAAGAAAAAATGATAAATTGATACATGCCCTGTTGGGAATAGGATGCCATTTAATTGCAATCCTAAACATATTTGAATGTAATCTCTTTCTAATCCTAGTGTTGGGGAACACTTTCCAAGGACTTAGGAGATACATGAAATATGTTTAGGATTGCAATTAAATGGTATCCTATTCCCAACATTCTCCCACTTGACATTATACATTGAAATTATTCTAAACAAAGAATCATTTATTATACAACCTTCTCATCAAGTTTATGATGGATTCACATCCATTTCTAGGTGTAGGCTCTTCGATCTTTATTGTTGAATTTTTTTTATAACAAGTAACCATTCCAACACATATCTCTTAACATAAGAAATATCTGGCCTAACCCAAGTCTCTCTAGTATCCATGAGCACCCACCAATCAATCCATGCCAACTTCAAATGCAACCTACATAATCATGAAGCTCCAATAAAATTATTAATACTAAAAACCAAAGAGAACTACATCCTCTCCAAAGGAAGAACAATAACACCTTTACCAAAGACTCTAAGGGTCCTCCATGAAACAAGATGTTAAAACCTCTTCAAATCACATGAAGATAACCATATCTTACCAAAGGTCCCATTGAACTATGATACTGAGCTATACATGGCAACAAGATAAACATAAAACCATCACTGTCAAAAGCTCCCATTGAAACATGTAACCAAGCTATCCATGACATCGTGATAACCATCTCCTAAATTAATATCATCCATGGCCTCAACACAATCAAATAATCTGCTATAAATGACACAACTCCCAAAAGGTCAAGAAAACCATAATCTCTAAACCAAGAAGATAAAACACACTTCTTTTACAAATCTGCAATAACACAATAGTAAAAGCTCCCACTATAGCCCAAAAACCTTCAAAATTTTAAGAGAAAGGCATCCCAAACTCTACCCAACAATTAGCTCTAATACCCAATGTTGAAAATGAAGGTAAAATTGATCTAAACAAATTAATCATACACAAAGAATTGTGCAAAGAACACTTAATTAAATCTACAGTCACATAGGTTTACAAGTTTTAAGCTACAATTTCACCTTCATTTTCAACATTCCCTAGAGATATCCTGATAAGGATGATGATGAATATGATATGCCCCTTTCAGAGATTAATTAAAAGGATTGTAGGAAGATTGATCTCTCGATAGACTATAGAAAAATGATTAGATGATTGATATTGTGTAAGTGATTAAGCGATGATGTACATTTTATGGAAATGCACAGTTGATGGGCATAACTAGATAATTGATGGAAATGATCAGTATAGCCGAGTTGATGAGTTGATTAAGCTGATTGAGATTGATGCTTGCACAAGACAAGTTGATACAATGATTGATTGATTGATCAATGGGTTATGAGATTTTGAGAAGCAAGTCTATTGATTTGAGATCTTATTCAAGAGACATATAGTAGTTGAACAAAGTAATTGATTGATTTCTCTTTACTTTTTTTTTAGGAATTTTTTTTCATTTTTTTGTATTTTTTAGGACTATTAGCCTAGCTCTCTAAATCTAGGTATAGAAATGATAAGTTCCATATGCATAGACTACCTTGGTGATGCCCAAATCTTGTGTATGATCATGTTGGATTAAAGGACCTGATCAGAATGAGCGGTACGAGTGGAAAGTATGAAGGATGATAGATGTGATGGATGAAAGAGGCTATGGTATTATCCCTAATGTGCACACTACATGGGCCATCATGATTCAAACGAAAAGGAGCTTGGGTGACCGATGAGTTATAGTACATGAAGGGGTCATCGTCAAAGGTACATTGAAAGACATCACCAATGGAGGGATACGATGGATATGTGACTATGGATGGGTGGAATGGAATAAATGGTATGAGTGAGAGTGACACGGATGGAGACCTTGGATGGAGACCTTGGATCAACAAGCTCTTTTCTTGAATTTTTTCCTTGATAGATACCCCTAGTAATTTTTTATGGAGTGGCATACTTGGAGATCGACTTTTTCTTGCCTTCACTTTTGACATTTATTTTTGATTTGTCCAATAGCTTTTTATTTTTGCTAAGGGACTTTTCTTGATCTTTCTTTATTTGCATTATATCCTTTGAATTTTTTATCTCCTTTTAAATATATCTCATTCATTGGAGCTTTTCCTTTTATTCTTTTCTTGAGCTATGACTTGTTGATCCATGTCTATGATGCGAGTGGACATGAGTGAGATGGATGAAATAGGCGAAGTGATAGGAATGTTTAGTGGATGAACAAGAGTGGTGATGTCCTCAATGAAGTCTTTGGGACTATCCTTTTTGGTATTGATAATTTCAAAGGAAGCTTTCACATCCTTAATGACTTGGCAAGATGGATTAGTAGAGGTGACAATAGGAGATTCATATCCTAGCCCAGGGTAGGTGGGATGGAAGGATGATGATTGGATATCCTCAGCAGGGTCATGATCAAAGAGTGGGTTATTGTAGATGTCTTGGTCAAATAGGGGGTTATCATAGACATGAAAATCTTGAGTGGAAGTAGATATGGAAAAGGTGGGTGTATCATTAGAATCCCAAAAGGTTTCAATCCAAGCACAACCATATTTTTTCGTTCCTTCTGTAATTTTCTTGGTATCCTTGTTGGAAGTCTGACCCTTCTCGACAACATTAACAATTTCTTTTGCTAGTAAATTATCCATAGGGTATTCTCCACATCCCATATCATGGATTTGGACATTGGGGTTTGATGGTGTGATAAATGAAGTGGATTCTTTTAAGGAATCAAGATCAACATATGCTTGAGAAGGAGGTGCTTCATGATTTCTAGGGATTGTGATTTCAATTTTAGGGCTTAGATTATGGTAATACATGAAAGGGTTTGGATCTCCTTGTATTGCGATTTTGGCACCATTATGTGGGAACTTAATACATTGATCGTATGTAGAAGGTACTTATTGCATTACATGAATCTAAGGTCTTCCAAGGAGGATGTTATAGGTCAGAGGGAGATCAAGAACTTGGCAAACCACATCCTTTACCATAGGGCCAACTCTGATTGGTAGAGTAACTAATCCTTTAGACGAGCGTTCCTCTTCATCATATGCCTTTATGGTAATATTTTTCCTTGGATCAAATACATTTTAAGAAAACCCTAATTTTGTGATCAATTCTTGAGTACAAATATTAAGGCCTACTCCTTCGTCTATTAGAACTCGCTTGATCTTAACATTATGGACAAGGACATCAATGTGTAAAGTTGCATCATGCAGTTGTTGAGGGGATGAATCATCATTTTTAGTAAAAGTGAGAGTGTGAGGAGAGGTGATGTGTCCCACCATAGCTTGGAATTGATCATAGGTTTGTAGGCACTATAGCAATAACAAGTGCTTTATCTAGGATATCTTTATGCTCAGGAGATAGGTGTAACAATTCAAGTATAGAAATTTGTATGGGAATTTTTCATAAGTGCTCTATGAGGTTGTATTGTGAAGTTGGTGCAACAGGTTTCGAATTAAGATCTATAAGGGTAACTATTCCTCTACGAGTAGTAACATTGCAATCAGATTCTTTTCCTTTTATGATGAAAGTGTTTACATGATTATCAGCCTCACTAATGTTATTTATGTTATAATCATACTTAGAAGTAGTATATTTTAAACCACCACTAGGTTCAAAGGCCTTTCCTTTATCCTTTTCATGCTTAGGGAAAGGGTTTTTAAACATCTCGCAATCAAAGTTACTAGGAGTGTGCCTGTCAACTGATATCTTACTGTCATCAATAACGTCTTGTATTAAATGTCAAAGTTTATTGCAACTATTAGTCTTATGTCCTTTTGTGTCTATGATAGCCACAAAAGTGATCCTCATTTCACCATGGGGATTTGACTTGTGGATTATATTCCTTCATTTCAGGTAGCATTATAATATTGTTCTCAAGAATTTCTTTTAATGCAGATTCAAGCAATTGTCCCAATGGTGTAAAATTTCATTTAGGGAAGCTTCTTTATTTTTTTTCCTTTATTGGAAGATGAACCTTTAAGGTTGTAGATAGGTGATGATGTTTTAGTTATTTTTGCATCAACAACTCCTTCATTGACTACATTCTTATTCTTAACCCAAAAAGGTGTCTTTTTGTTTGAGCTTGATTTTATATCTTTGTCATTATTGAGTTTAATAGTTCCATCATCGATAGGAGTTTTTTCAATTTGAAATCCCATTTATATAGCTTCATCAAAGGAATCTAAGCATTTAAGGAAAATTTCCCTTCCAATTTCCTTGTTCAAATTTTGACAAAAGTGGTCAACCAATTCTTTATCTGGAATGGTATAAGGTAATTGTTTTGTTAAATGTCTCCATCTTTGTAAAAATTACACAAAAGACTCCCCTTGTTTTTGTTTTGTGTTAAAAAGGTTTGTCATGGTCACTTTAAGGTCATAGTTGAAACTATAATTGGAGACAAATTTATCAGCTAGTTCTTGAAAAGATTTGATGGTCGGGGGTAATCGTGAAAACCATCCCATAGCTTCTCCTCCTAGACTATGAGGGAATAATCTCATAAGGTATGTTTCATCAACTAAAAATTCCATGGTAGTAGCACAAAATTCCTTTAAGTGGTCTTTAGGATCTCCTTTTATCTTATATTTATCAAGTTTTGGTATGTCCCAATGACTAGGAAAAGGGGGCATTGGTATGCTCAGATTGAAAGGATAAGGACACATATCTTCAATGGAAAACTTGTGAGATGATGTTTTACTATTCTTGAGAGTATCAAATTCTTGTCTCAATGTTCTAAGCTCATCCAAAATAGGATTGTTTGTAGGTGCAGGTTTTGATGTCTTTGAAGATCTCTTGTAACCAGGTTGTAGACAAAAAGGTCTGTGATCTTTGATTCTTTCATCGTTGTTTGTTTTGGAATGTTTATATTCACTATATATTTGGGTTGATCATTCATTGTGAGTAGTGACATGTCAAAATCAAGGGGAATTTTGATTCCTTCGTCAACAAGGGCTTTGAAGTATTGTTGTGGGTTACATTTGACTACCTTTGTAAGTAGTTTAGTGAATCTATGATCCTTAAGTGCTTCTTCTATATTGGATTGGGTAATTTCTTTGTTATCGGTTTCATTTGTTTCACTAGTTACAACAATAATGTGGTCTTCCCCATCAAAGTCTCTTCCCCAAGGGTTCCCTTCTTCTTGAAATTTTTTTGCTCTTGTTCTAGTGGTCATATGTGATTTTTTTGATCTTCAATTTAGGATTGGACAATGTATGAGACCTAAGACTAGGATACAATGAAAAGGATATGATTCTAGGATGAGATATGAAAATGGTATGGTATGACATGACAAGCTAAGAATGCAAAAGATCAAAGTCCACTTTGGGTGTGAAGTTGGTAATGAAGTAAGGCTTACAAGGAAAAATGATCAAGAGAGGATATGTAGGAGATTATGAACTCCAAAAGGATTTTCCTACTCAAGGATAATGGTATGTTCCCTAACATAAGGATGATGAACCTCAAGTGATGTGGATGATAGATAGCCAATGGTTTAATTTCAAGACCTAGGTAGAGCAACCTAAGTGTAATCTAAAGGTTTGTTTGACCGATAATGGATATGCAAGGACTAGGTGGAATGCAAGGATTGAAAAATTAGAACTGAAGGATGATGTCCTCAAGAGATTTTAGTGATAGGTTCATTTTGGATGTTTTTGTTGTTTGATGTTTTTTTGGGGGTTTGCAAGGTTGATATGTTGCAAATTACTAAGTGTGATGTTTGTTTGAGGTTTATTTTAAATACACACACATAAAGCACTTAGAAGAAAAAGTGGTTGTTCATTGATGTTCTATAAATAAAGACAAGAACAACTAGTTAGAAAGGTGTGTATACTTGGTATCACTCACCGAAATACCTTGGATCAGTGCGAAACACTTTTCCTTCTTGAGAGTAGATAGCTTAGAAGTTTGGTGGCACTGGGTCCCCTCTACGACACTCACTTCTATGGGAACACCAACGTTGAATTCTCGGGTAGTCACTTCCTAGAATTTTCTATCTCTACTCAAGAGAGTCAATAGTGAGTATCTTCAGGCATGATACTGTACCTAGCACTATACCAAGTAAGGACTAAATGGTTAGGCTTCTACAAACAAGAGGTGTTTAGTAAGGGCTTTCGGTTCAAGGGGTACTATGATAAACTCCCTTAGGAGGTCTCCCAGCCCTTAGAAAAAGGGATTATGTATCATAAAGATACTGGGCGAGAGCCATCACGTACCACGTCCCATTGATTGTGAACTTTCCTTGAAATCGCAAATTTTTATAGCGATTCAGAAGGACTTGGCTTTAGCCTGTTACCACTTGGGTCGTTCCCTTGGGGTGAGTACTTTTTCCCACCAAGGCAAGCCTTCTAGAGTTAATAACAAATTCTCTTGCACCCAGGATCACACAAGTGCACAAAGGGAGAGGATACTTTTGTTATTAAATCATGATCTAATCTAAACAAAAACGTGCAAAATCACCAAGCACAACAAGCAATTGTTCATTTTAAGCACCAAATGAAATGTGTTATAAGCTAAACAGACAGTTAAAAAACTAAACTAAGAAAGGAAATAAAATTTAATCTAGAATCTAATTAGATTATATCAAAATTGGAATTAATTCATAAATTAAATTAAATCTAAAATTCTAAATTAACTCTAAATTAGAAATCAAATCTAGATTAAAAAAGAAAAACTAAATCTAAGTTTAAAAGCTAAAAACTAGATTAAAATTTAAATTTAAATCTAATCTAAAAAGCATATCTAAATTAGAATGTTAATTTAATCTAAAAAGTAAAATCTAAATTAAAAATTTTAATCTAATCTAAAAAAGTAAAAAATAAATTAGAAATTTTAATCTAATCTAAAAAAAAGTAAAAACTAAATTATAATTTTTTTAATCTAATCT
>VDFB02329439.1:0-55791 GCA_007258455.2 Sequoia sempervirens | reverse complement strand
TACTTGTCATTATGTTGGTTGATCTCATATTGATAAATTAAATAAAAGATAAAAGAACTTTTTGTAGTATGATAAAAAAAAAGATAATAATAACAAAAAATCCATCGTATAGGATATAATTATGAATGTTATCTTCACAAAAATCTATCTCAAATGTTTATAACATTTATTTTTTTAAATGTCAAAAGATCTTGTATATTTAAATAGATTTTTTACAAATAAATGTACTAGTAATATAGTTCTGATCTAATTTAGTATAAATATAAATATAAAATAATTTAAATATAATATAATTTTACATTAACAAAAGTTAAAGTAATATAATAACATATTAATAAAAATATTATATATTATATAATCGAAATTTTATAATAAAAATATAATATTAATAAAAATCGATTATACTATATAAAAATATTATATATTAAAATTTTAAATATTATAAAGATATTATAAATACCAAACTAAATAAAATGATCAATGGTTGAATACTATTTCTCAAGAGGGGTTTCATGAGGTGAAGAGGGACAACTAAGATATTCACGACCTTCATCAACTATTTTGTCTAACATCAAAGTATCTACTTCACAACTAGGAGAGATACTAGAAGAAGAACAAATGTTGTTGCCATGATTACCTATGGTTGTATTGTCTTGTTTATCAATGTATTGTTCACTAAGAGAGGTAAGAGGAGAGAAACAACTAGGATTCTAAAAAATCTCATGAATTGGTTCTTCTACCAAATATCTTCATCACCAATAGGAGAGATATTAGGAGAGGAACAAATATGATCGTTAGGAATGTCCAAGGTTGTAGTCTCTTTCACAAAAACACTCTCATAGGGAGGGGATAGGAAATGTTTCTTAGCATGTCTAAATATGTAAGATACTAGCATTGTTTGAATAAAAATGAAAAGCACATGTAAGCATTTCATGGAATGTTTCAGCAATATGAACAATGTATATGCAAAGGTACAAAACATTCTTATCCAATATATGCAAGATTTGAAGAATGCAAACAATTTACATGCAAGAATGAAAAGCACTTTTATCAAACTTATGAAAAAATTTATGAATAGAAATATTGTATATGCAAAAGTGAAAAGTACTTTTATCAATGTTATGCAAAATTGCAGAAATGGAAGCATTTTCAAATGTAAGGATGTTTGCAATTGAAGTGATTTGAAGAATGAGTAATCTAAAATGATGTTTTTGAGCTAGATGCATAAAAAAACTATTCCAGAAACTTTCCAAACTTATACTATATGATACTAGGAGGCTTAGGAAGCACATAAATGATGTTTCTTATGTTGTAACAGTCAGTCAAAAATCTGGAGAGGGATTGATTCGCCCAGTATGGCGAATGAGTCCCAGGACTGGTTTTTTGCAAAAAATTTAGAAATTTTGGATTGTTTTTTATATGTTTGATGTTGTATGATGCAGAACTAAGATGGAGATGCAAAATTTCAAAAAAAATTTAAGGAAATTATATGCAAAAATGTAAGCTAAATGACATATTCTCTAATGCAAAAATTTGAAACCCTAGATGCAAATTAACCAATGCAACTCTAATGCAAATTCAATGCAAGCTAGGATTAGGATGAAAATGGACTCCAAATCAGAAAATAAGATGTTTGAAAGTTAGGTTCACCAAAATGAACCATATATTTTTAGGGGTGTGAAATGCTATATCTCTTTTGCTTAATTAGGGTCTTTCACCTAATGAAAAGAGATAGATCCCACACCCAAAATCTAGGTGGTTCACTCAAATAAAGGATTTTAAGATGGAAATATGACTAAATGCAATGATATAAATGCAACTAGTTGATAAAATTGATTGATTAAGTATGCAAAACCTAAGAAATCTAAATTGTTTAAAAACACATTATGTAATGCAAAAACACTTAGAAATGTGAACAAAACTGAACAAAAATGAACCAAACAGAAAGTGTGCACCTAAGATATGGATGGAGACTAGAAATCACTTCTAGAATGTTGTTGATGCTGACTTTTAAGCTTGGTGGGACTCATTCACCATTTTGGGTGAATTAGTCCCAGTTTTGTAAAACTATTTTGGAACCTGTTTCAGACAAATGGGTGTCTAAAAATGTAGAAAACAAAAAATTGACCTGGAAGTGGGACTCATTCACCACCCATGGAAAATTATTCCACTTTTTAATTTATGAATATTCAAAGGTGGAACTTGAAGCTTTTGGTCTGCACTTTATGCTTCTATAGGTGTCTAGTTTTGAAACTGTCAAATTTCAGCTTCAAAGTCACTTTTTGTTGATATCTTTCCTTAAACATTGAAGAGAAGACTTAAAAATATTTTCAACCTAATTCTTAATGATTTCCAAGCTTCCAAGAGGCCTAAATCTATAAACACACAAGACAAGAGAGAGAAATGTTGAATGTTAGGGCATGGGGGTTTGCCTTGGTCAAACCCCTTCTAGGTAATTAAACCAAAATGATGAAAGAATGTAATGAAACATGCAATAATGGAGTTGATTACCTTTCCATGATGATTTATCTTGAATGTCTACAACAAAACATGAATAATCTACCCTTGAATGTTTGAAAATTGATATCCTAATGACTTGAAATGATGAAACCCTAACTTGCTTTACTTGAGATGGAAGAATGATGGATGAATAATGAATAATGGTTATGATTTATGGTTTAGAGAGTTGATTTTATATGCAATTCTCCTAATTTTACCATTAATTGGATCCTCAAGGCTGACATAAAGAAAAATAAAACTTAAATCCCAAAACTTCTCGCTCAAAAGTAAAAAATGGGCCAAATGAGATTTCATTTGCCACCCATGGCAAATGGGTCCCACCTAGATGGGACTGATTTTCCATGGATGGAAAATGGGTCCCACAAGGGCCACTTTTCCAGGTAAGATGTTAGGGAATAAGGAAAGAAGGTTTATATTGTGACTTTGTCAGTTATTTGATCAATTTATGCCTTGGGATGCACAATATGGGTTAATAGGGGTCTATTGGTGATGATGTAAAGGTCAATTAGGGCTTGGGGCACAAAATTCAATGTGAAAGTGTGATTAAATACACTTTACAACACTAAAATGAGGTCCACTTAGCCTAGGAAGGCACAACATCCAATGTGAATGTGTGAGACACATTACAACACTAGAATAATGTTAAGTTTATTTTACAAGCCTTCTAGATTGATGTGAGGATACATTTTATAATGTTGAATTAGGGGAAAATGGGTTCATTAAGTTTAGAAATTGTGTGAAAGTCCTTTACAACACCTTTACAAGACATCGTTAAATGTATTTGAAAGGGTCCAAGACCTAGTGTGGATGTGAAAAACACTTCACAACACCAAATAAACCCCTAATTAAGTCCAACTTACCATGAATTATTCCCAAATCAAGCAGGTTTCCTTTTTTCTATGGTACAGAGGGTATAGGGTTAAGAGTAGAGGGTATAGGGTTTAAGGGTTAAGGGTTTAGGGTTTAAGGGCATGTAGTAGAGGGCATGGTTTGATTTAAGAGTATGGGTATAGGGTTTGAGATTTGAGAGGGGAGAGGGGGTGTAAGGAGAGAGAGAGGGGGGGAGTGGGAGAGAGATATAGGTAGAGGGTACATGGGTTTAGGTTTTTAAGGGTTTTAAGGGGGAAGGGAGGGGTAGGAGGGAGAATTATATGGTTTAGAGGGTTTAGAGGATTTACATACATGGGTTAAGGGTGGTAGAGGGGAGCCTAGATAGGAGGAGGAGAGAGATAGAAGAAGTGAGTGAGAGACTGCTGAGAGGGGGGAGGGAGGGATAGAGGGTACAAGGGGTTTTAGGGTAAGTGTGAGGAAGTTCAAAGAACAAAAATCGGAAATCGAAGGTCAAAATCCCGAAGTCCATCAAAAATAGGATTGAGGGCCGGAAATCTGAGGATCAAAATCAAGGTCCGAAATCCCATTTAGACAAGAAAAGGAAATCGTATCCGGAATAGGAAGTCCGGTCGAAATTGAGGGAAGGGGTAGAGATTAAAGGGTAAAGGGTTAAAGATCGAGGGTTTAAGGGTTGAGATTAAGGTTCTCCGGGTAGAGGGTCGAAAATTATCGTTAAAGGGTATTGGGGTTAAGGGGTAGAGGGTTTATGTCATATGGTTAAGGTTTCAGGTTAAGGAGCATAAATTCAGGAGAAAGTGGGAAGATCGGGATTAGGTAAATTCCCGTCCCGGGATTCAAATAAATTCAGTCAGCTAATAAAAGTAGAGAAAGATAAAAATGGGCAAAAGGAGTCAAAGTCCACAAAATAAATGAGCAGAAATTCAAATTGATGTCGGCCTAGAGATCCGTCGAAAAATGCCTTGCTGGCCTAAAGGGCTGAGGTTAGGGCCTAGGGCAGGGCCTATGGACTAATCCGGGTCATCAAGTCAAATTGGGCTGAGGGACAGGGCAGAGGGAAGAGGGCACAAGGTCCGGGTAGATGGTTTAATGGTCAGGGCTGAGGCTGAGGATTTTAGGGAAATCAAGGTCAGGGCATTCTAGAAGAGAATCGAAAAAGAGGGCTGCATGGGTAGATGGTTAAGGGCTTATGAATTTAGGCTAAGGGTAGAGTGGCAGAGGGTCAAGTTTAGGTAGAGTGGAGAGAGAGAGAGGGAGTGGAGAGAGATGGAGGGTAGAGGGCCTAAGGTTAAATAAGGGAGGGAGAGACATGAGCCAAAGGAGAGAGAGAGACTTGAAGAGGGAAAGAAACAAAAGGGAAAAAGAAATCCTAAAGGAAAAGATAGAAAATCAATCGGCAGAAAAGTCGAGAGGTCCGAAGGGTTTGGCGGATTCAGGGTCAAGAAAAGAGAATCAAAGGAAGTAAAATAAAATGAAAGACAAGAGAGGGGTAGGAGGGAATCTGAGAAAGAAGAAAGGAGTCGAAAGAGGGAAAAATCAAGGAGGTCCGGTCGAAACCAGCCTTTCGGTCAGGATTCTAGGGCTCAGGATTCCTCATCTAATAGTAAAGGTAGTAAAATGTCGGGTATCCCTCGATCAAGTATTGGAGGGGCTGAGATTTTAAGGTTGATTGGTAGGGTTGAGGGTTTAAGGGCTGAGAGGATCAAGGCTGAGGGTAGAGGGTATTGGGAGGGTAGAGTTGAGGGTAGAGGCGGTTTAGGGTTTTAGGGTTTAGGGTAGAGGGGAGAGAGATAGAGGGTAGAGAGTAGAGGGTTAATGGTACCTTGAGCATAACTCCCCAAGGACACATGTCATCCTTGGATTGTTGACATGAAATGACTAATCAAAAGTTAGTTTCCATTTTCTCTCTTTTCCCATGTATCTCTTATATTTCTCTCTCATGCTCTCTTTCTTTGTCTATTCCTTTCTCTTTCAATCTCTCTCTCTCTCTCTCTCTCTCTCTCTCTCGATATCTATCTTAATTTTTCTCCTTCTCTCATTCTCTATCTTTTTAGTTTTTCTCTCTTTATTAGTTGATAGGCTACATATATTGTGAGATTTGAGGCTGAAATATGTCTAATGCCTAGAAACCACTATTGATTCATTGGAAAAAAAGTTTCAACTACCATTTAATGGTAAACCAACTACATTTTCATGGTAAAATCCTTTAAATATTAGGTAAAAGCCTCAAAAATCTCACTTTTCACATAGAAGTCATATAAATATTGATTTGGCGGCTGGATGGGAAAATTATTTTTTCATTTGCAGTATTTTTGTTCAATTTGATGACAACTTTCTTTTTCTATTTGCATTGATTTATGTTTTAAATATGTGTACAAATATTTTATAATTGGATAATACTTAATTTCTTTTAATAAAAAATCTAGATATGTCTAAATTTATTTCATTCCATTATTTAACACTTGTTATTAATTGTTTAATTACACCACATGCAACTAGAATTTGCAGAAAATCCAAAAAAATACTCTCTAACATGTTAACATACATTTAGTTTTCTATCGGTGTATTCCTTGAACCTCCTTTAGGTGCAAGTGCTAGTATATATACCTCTCTCTCTATAGAATGTCTCCCCCTCTATAATAACTTATCTAGCTATAAGTGAAGTAGAAATTTAAAATGAAATCAAAGATTCTTGAACTTAAGAATTCCATGGAACAAATATAAGTTGTATATAATTATAATTTAGGAAAAATGATTTTAAAAAACTTCACTAGGGTTTCAAACAAGTATTGAAAGCATATATATGAGTTTACATGCTTGCAAGAAAAAAAAGTGAGAGATGATGCTATAAGTGTAGTTGAACTTTCAAATGAAATTAAGAATTCCATGGAACAAATATGTACATATAATTGGAATTTATGCAAAATGATTTACAACTATGTACAAGTTACTATAAGTTCTCACTTGAACATGTATACATGTACAAGTGAACCTGAAAATCATGGATATAATCTAACTCAAACATTTTGGTTCATCTCACTCTTCAATAACATGTAATTTTTTTTATGATAATCACTATCTAGTCTGAGCCATTTTCTCTTCCACGTGCATGTGGAACTACATGAAGATGTAGGATGGTAGCAATTATTAGGTGACTATATTTATATACCTTGTTATCAAGTTGATATTCAACAAAATGAATCCCATGTTGAACAATTTTGACTTGTTTTAGATATATCCCTTACACTACAATAGAACCTGCACGGTAAACATGAACCTGAGGTAAGACATGTGAACGTGTACAACATTTTCATGCTCAAGGTTTGTACAATATATATTTAATGTTTTTAATGTAATGTACACACATGTACACAATGTATATATAATTTTAAATTCAAAATCACCTATGGAAAATAACATTCCATCGCTTGTTTTAGGTTGTGTTAGCTAATTCCTCTCTTTTGTGCAATGCAGTAAATAATAGCTAACACCTTCTATGTTTCTAGACTTTGTTATGACTGCAAAAACATCTCCTGTACACCAAATTTACACAAAAAAATATTTAAAAATTAGAAATGTCTCTAGACTTTAAAGATCATTAAATATATATATAATATTTAAATTATTGAAGACTTACACATTTACCTTTTCTAACCAATCCTAAAATATGGTCATAAACAATTGAAATCAAAGGAATGTCTTGAAATATTTCTTCCTCATTTACGTCTTATGTTTCTGAAACAACTAGTGACACCCTATCCCATTTACTAACATATCCAAGTTCTTGGTTGTTGCGTGTATGATTAGAGTTTCCCGCAATGCACTCAGTGCAGAAACAAGAGTAATCCCTCGTGTATAATGTCCAGGGTGATCCCATAATAGTGGTTTACAATTTTTGGCCAAACTGGACACTAAAATTATTATTTTTAACTAAATCTTCACATTCGGGCACCTATAGCGGCTAAACTATGAGGAATTTGAAGATGGTGCAAACTAGAGTCTCATCAAATTTTGTCTGTAGATTCTAAAAATATTTTGCAAAATTTTTGGAATCAAATTGCACTTTTTCCATCTCCCACGAAATTGATTTTCCTAGAAAATAATAACATTTTAAAAAGTGTTGTACAATCAGATAACGATAACTTTTTTTCCATATTATAAAGCCTGCAATTATTTCAAATCTAGATTTGTAACTCTAATATCTAGTGCTTCCAATTTGGTTAGATAGCTCTTTTATTGGAATATTCTTTAACTGCTTCTGAGCCAAACGAATTGTAATTCTAAAACACACCGTGATAATGAATCTCTTGTATACGTCAAAAATTTGACTTATTTTTTTTGTTGGATCAAGGACTCAATATCTAGCACTCCATATTTTCAATTTTTTTTAATAATATTCTATTTTCCACATGTGCAGAAGAACAAAGCATTTTCGATGAAAACCTGTATTAAAATTTAAAAACAAATACATAACAAAACCAAATATTAAAATTATATATTGATTGATAGCCTTTGTTTTGAGGAATACCGTGAATCATTTGAAATAAATTTTAAATGAATTCATTTGATCCCCCAAAATCTAAATCAAAAGTGATTTTATCAGCATTTTGATAGGTGTAAAGGAGACACATTTATAGGTATGGTTTAAAACTAGCGAGGTTCTATCCAAGGGGGTTTGATCTAAGGTGATTTGATCAAACCCTCTTCAATTGGAATCCTTAAAATGGAACTTTTTAAGGCTTAAACCATTATATTTTCTAAAAATATGTGATTTCATCTAAAATCCGTTCCTCTCAGGAATTGTAAACTAATTATTGCGACAGCATCCATCTAGGCAGTGACTATATGGTCCCATCATAATCCCTAAATATTCCATTTTTTCAATCTCCTGCATCCATATTTACTCCATCTTCTATCCACAACTAGATACATATGTACAAAAAAAAACTTATGTGAACAAATATGTATATATATATATATACATATTTTTTAAATTTAAATAAATTTAAATTTTTGATTTAATGCAATTTATACATAGCTGATATCTCCCAAAAACTCTAAGTGGAATAAGTGTTTCAATTTGTTCTTGAAGATGTGTCGACCTCATTTGATGCAAAGTGTTTCTTACACTATTCAACAACATCATGTGCATTGTTTATATGATGTCTCGAATAACTCATTTGATGCTTTCTTAAAGCACGTTTGATGCAAGCTCTTGCGCCATCATGCTCACCCTTTCCATGCCCACTCTCAAAAAAACTCCAAACATGTGGTATTTTGTAAATTTTATGATATCTAGATAGTGCATGAAATGGTCATGATGATTTGAATTTTGTCACACATCCATCTAACCATACAAAATTCTTTTGAAATTTTACACCCCTACTTCTCAAATTCTATTTTTTTTTTGTAAAGAAATGTTGTAAAAAAATTGTGTCATGCTCTTTATCATCACTAATATAAAAGTGATATTATTTCTTAATGGCTCGTTGTTAATCTATACTCTCAACACCATCCAGTTCTGATTGTGCATGTTGATAACACACATGAACCATAACAGTGATCTACTTTGAAAAGTAATATTTTGATTGAATCTCTTTTTGATGTACAAAAGATTAATTTTCTACAAAGTCAACTACTGATAGAACTGTTCCAATTGGGAAAGTGTCTCTTAATGATTGAAATTTTTGTGCTTTCCGCTTAGCAAAAAAGGAATGTTGTATGTATGGTTGTATCAATTTTCAAAAATATTCCATAAATTTTCCAATAGGAATCTCCTCTTCTACATAGTTTAACCTTGTGGATTCTTTCCCAAAATATTTACATACTTGTATCTCTTGCAATTTACTGTCTTTGTTAGGTCAATATCTTCATTTTTTGAAGGAAATTTGGCTATATCTTCATTTCTTGAAGGAAATTTAGCCAAATTTCCACATGTTTCAGAAATTCCTTATATACAGTTTATTTTAGGTTCATTTTCATGATCACATAAGATATCATTTATGCACAAACTTACCTGTTTAGGAGGTGCATTTTGAAAGCCATAACTTTCTTCTCTCATCTTTTGAAACACCTGATAGTAGAGATAAAATTCAATATGATAACGATAACAAGTTTTAAAAAACTTGTTTATCTTCACATAATATGGCTTAAACCTTTCAAACATTGTTTGCTCAATCTTTATATGAGGATACTTATTACAAAAGTTCATATACATCTCAAGTTGTGTTATGTCTAGCCAATGTTTAATATGATTTTCATAAATATTGGGCCCAATCTCATGTGTCATAACATCTCTAATATTTGATGATGGACGAGTCTCTTCATTCCAAAAACTTGAGATCAAGTTCCTAATAACATCTTCAATCCTATTAGAATGGGGAGCTCTACTCATAATTACCCAATTTTCTTCTAAAATATCATCCAAAACCTCTCTTTTTTCTCATATTTTATTAGTGTGGTTCTACTATAACCAATTTTAGTCAAAAGTGGAGACATTTTTCTTTTTCTTGCTATATCTTGATTTAAAATAGATGTCAACATTACCCTTCTTGTAGTGGTCTTATCCACTAATCGAGATCCTTTCCCAATGGAATCTAAACCCTTTTTAGCATTTTCAACAATATATTTTTGTAATGCCATGTGTTTTTTCTTATTCGATGCAAAATGTACACCCAAAAATTGTAATGACTCTTTCAACTCATTACAAAGAAGTAAACGTGACAACAATTGGGTTTTTCAAGTGTTTCAAGATGATTGAAATGATTATTGATTATTCCATTTAAAAATTTAGTCATTGACCTCTTACTCTTATTTGCAGGTTGGTCAACATAACATTTTAGTTTCTCCATATCCATTTCAAGTAAATGATCTAAATTTCTATAAGAAATTTGTTTCCTTGCCTTTTCAGCTAGTTTTATTTGCTCATCCATACTAGTAGAAGGAAGGGATCTTGACCCCTCTCCAACATGCATTGTTTTAACTTGGCCTCCTCCCTATCTTCAAGGTCCATGTGTTCTTCAGTGGGTTTGTTTAATCCAATATCTAGATTTGGATCAACTTCATCTTGAGAACTTCCTGCTTGTTGATCCCTTTCTACATGTCACAAAATATTTTGCAAAGAATGTGAGAGATGATGCTATATAAGAGGAGTTTATGTATGCAAGAAAAAAAAGTGAGATACATGATGCTATAAGTGGAGTAGGACTTTCAAATGACATCAATCTTGATTCTTGAACTTAAGAATTCCATGGAACAAATACAATTGGAAATAGATTCAATTTAAGGAAATGGAAAAATGAATTTTCAAAGTCACTAGGTTTTGGAAATTGGATACATGAATTTACATGCAAGCAACTAAAGTGAGACAAGTTTTAGCTAGTTTTATATGCTCATCCATACCAGTAGAAGGAAGTGACCCTGACCTATCTCCAACATGCATTGTTTGAACTTGGGTCTCCTCCCTATCTTCAAGATTCATGTGTTCTTCAATGGATTTTTTTGATCCAATATCTAGATTTGGCTTGAATTCAGCATGAGAACCTCCTACATGTTGAGCCCAAGAGACATGTCACAAAATATTTTGCAAAGAAAGTGAGAGATGATGCTATATAAGTGGAGTTTATGTATGCAAGCATAAAAGGTGAGACATGATGCTATAAGTGGAGTAGAAATTTTAAATGACATCAATCTTGATTCTTGAACTTAAGAATTCCATGGAACAAATACAATTGGAAATGGATTCAATTTAAGGAAATGGAAAAATGAATTTTCAAAGTCACTAGGTTTTGGAAATTGGATACATGAATTTACATGCAAGAAAATAAAGTGAGAGACTATGAGCTATTTAAGTGGAGTTGAACAAATAAAATCAAAGATTCTTGAACTTAAGAATTCAATGGAACAAATACAATTGGAAATAGATGATAAGGAATTTAGGAAAAATGAGGTTCCAAGTTATGGTAATGTCTATGCAAGATGACTATTTTTTATTATTAAAGTTTCCAAGTTATCTAACATGGTTTTCATAATTGGAAATAGATTTATAAGGGAAACATTGAGGTGTTAATAAAAGTCCTAAACACACACAAGAGAGAAAGAGAGAGAGAGAAGAAATAAGCATGTACCTTATTTCTTTCTATGATAATTTTCCAAGTTTTGTTCGTGCCTCTTTTGTTCTTCTTTTGACAATTTCTATTGAGCCTTATTTTTTATTTTTCTTTGTTGTCCCATTTTCTTCTTCAAGTTAAGGATGACTCAAAAAAAAATCTCTATCAAAGGTAAATTCTCCTCCAAAATTTTCCTTGATTGATAAAAATTCAAAGTTGTCTTCTCCAATATTTTCCTTGATTGATAAAAATGCAAAGTTCTCTTCTCCAAAATCTGCCCTTCTTGATAAAAATGCTAAAATCTCTTCTTCTCCAAAATCTGCCTCCTTGATAAATGTGCAAAAATATTTTCTCCAAAATCTACTCTCCAAGTGATATAAATGTCAATTAATCTTGGAATTTGATATGGAATAATGAAAAATAAGCTTGTATTTATATGCATATGGGAAATAAAATAAAATTAAAATGCATTCGTCAGCCAAAGGTTTGAGCTCAAATTCACAAGTTCAATTATATTCAAATTTTATAACATTACATGTGTACATATACATGCGTAGAACTACATATGTGTACGTACATTTAATTTATTTAATGTATATTTAACATGTGTTTAACATAGATTGTTCATAAATACATGAGCTCACGATTTCTCTAAATATAGATTTAAAATTTGTATAAACACATTATTGAGTGTAAACATGTACATGTACACATGTATCTATTAATGTATATATGTGTCGGTCAAGGGTTCAAGCTCAAATTCACCTTCAATTATATTCAAATTTTATAACATTACATGTGTAGAACTACATATGTGTATGTACATTTAATGTATTTAATGCACATTTAACAAGTGTTTAACATATATAAATCATAAATACGTGAGCATGAGTTCTCTAAATATAGATTTAAAATTTGTATAAACACGTTATTGAGTGTAAACATGTACATTGACACATCTATCTATTAATGTATAAAAATTTAAATATAAGCAAACACATGTACATGTAGATAGATTCAATGTATAAACATAAACATGTTATAAGATAAAAGGTACATGCATGTAGATTGAATGAAAATAAACATATAAACGTAGATTGTATAAACACTCTTGAGTGTACTAAACATGTACATGTACACATGTAGATTAATGTATTAACATTTAAACATAAGAAAAAATATGTACATGTAGATAGATGAACATAAACATAAAAATTAAAAGAAAATCTAGGTACATGCACATAGAGATTGAATGAAAATAAACATAAGAAAATGTGTATGTATATCATATAAGCAAATGTACTAGAGATCATCAAATGTCAACTCCTAGTGTATGTATATCATATAAGCAAATGTATTAAAGATCATAAAATGTTGGCTGTTGACAAAGGAAATGGGTATCCGAATTTGAAAATTTAGATTTGTTCCAACATCAAACAATGGAGTATTTTCCCACCTACACACACATGCATTTAAATGGATTTTTGTCTCCATTTCCCTCCTATCATCCATGATCTTGTGTTGCAGAATAAATTTTCTCTTAGAGTACTATGCACAAGAGGCTATGGTGAACAAAGATTAAGAGATTGAATGCAAATGATATGGAATAACAGAAGAAAGCATGATAAACTAAAATGTTAACATGCAACTATATTATGAGCTAAAATGCTAAAATGATATCAAAAGAGTGCCAAGAATGCTAAGAGTGAATGTAAGGATGCAAAGATCGTGAATGTTGTAGATATCAAAAAATGGGAGAGGGTAAGGTTTAAATAGATCTCCTCAGGGGGATCCAGTATTAGGGAAAATGTGGGATAAATATGCAAAATGGTAAATAAAGAAAATGGAAAAATGTATGAATTGATTTATGAATATTCAAATGGAATTTTATGAAATATGTAAATGCATTGATATTTTAATGATCATATATTATGAAAACGGATTTGATGGAGTTTATGAATATGAATGAATGATTATAGATAAATAATATTTTAATGATTATGGATTTACAAATGATTTAATGAGATGGATTAATATTTATAAAATGATTATGCATGAAATATAAATATGAGATGAATATAAAATGGATAATGATACTAATAATGGATCTGCATATTGATGAAAAAATTAACATTATTAGAGGAAATTTTTATGTGTCTACATTTTGCCCCTCTTTGAGACAATGCAACATGTCACATTGTTTCAAAGAAAAAATGATAAATTGATACATGCCCTGTTGGGAATAGGATGCCATTTAATTGCAATCCTAAACATATTTGAATGTAATCTCTTTCTAATCCTAGTGTTGGGGAACACTTTCCAAGGACTTAGGAGATACATGAAATATGTTTAGGATTGCAATTAAATGGTATCCTATTCCCAACATTCTCCCACTTGACATTATACATTGAAATTATTCTAAACAAAGAATCATTTATTATACAACCTTCTCATCAAGTTTATGATGGATTCACATCCATTTCTAGGTGTAGGCTCTTCGATCTTTATTGTTGAATTTTTTTTATAACAAGTAACCATTCCAACACATATCTCTTAACATAAGAAATATCTGGCCTAACCCAAGTCTCTCTAGTATCCATGAGCACCCACCAATCAATCCATGCCAACTTCAAATGCAACCTACATAATCATGAAGCTCCAATAAAATTATTAATACTAAAAACCAAAGAGAACTACATCCTCTCCAAAGGAAGAACAATAACACCTTTACCAAAGACTCTAAGGGTCCTCCATGAAACAAGATGTTAAAACCTCTTCAAATCACATGAAGATAACCATATCTTACCAAAGGTCCCATTGAACTATGATACTGAGCTATACATGGCAACAAGATAAACATAAAACCATCACTGTCAAAAGCTCCCATTGAAACATGTAACCAAGCTATCCATGACATCGTGATAACCATCTCCTAAATTAATATCATCCATGGCCTCAACACAATCAAATAATCTGCTATAAATGACACAACTCCCAAAAGGTCAAGAAAACCATAATCTCTAAACCAAGAAGATAAAACACACTTCTTTTACAAATCTGCAATAACACAATAGTAAAAGCTCCCACTATAGCCCAAAAACCTTCAAAATTTTAAGAGAAAGGCATCCCAAACTCTACCCAACAATTAGCTCTAATACCCAATGTTGAAAATGAAGGTAAAATTGATCTAAACAAATTAATCATACACAAAGAATTGTGCAAAGAACACTTAATTAAATCTACAGTCACATAGGTTTACAAGTTTTAAGCTACAATTTCACCTTCATTTTCAACATTCCCTAGAGATATCCTGATAAGGATGATGATGAATATGATATGCCCCTTTCAGAGATTAATTAAAAGGATTGTAGGAAGATTGATCTCTCGATAGACTATAGAAAAATGATTAGATGATTGATATTGTGTAAGTGATTAAGCGATGATGTACATTTTATGGAAATGCACAGTTGATGGGCATAACTAGATAATTGATGGAAATGATCAGTATAGCCGAGTTGATGAGTTGATTAAGCTGATTGAGATTGATGCTTGCACAAGACAAGTTGATACAATGATTGATTGATTGATCAATGGGTTATGAGATTTTGAGAAGCAAGTCTATTGATTTGAGATCTTATTCAAGAGACATATAGTAGTTGAACAAAGTAATTGATTGATTTCTCTTTACTTTTTTTTTAGGAATTTTTTTTCATTTTTTTGTATTTTTTAGGACTATTAGCCTAGCTCTCTAAATCTAGGTATAGAAATGATAAGTTCCATATGCATAGACTACCTTGGTGATGCCCAAATCTTGTGTGTATGATCATGTTGGATTAAAGGACCTGATCAGAATGAGCGGTACGAGTGGAAAGTATGAAGGATGATAGATGTGATGGATGAAAGAGGCTATGGTATTATCCCTAATGTGCACACTACATGGGCCATCATGATTCAAACGAAAAGGAGCTTGGGTGACCGATGAGTTATAGTACATGAAGGGGTCATCGTCAAAGGTACATTGAAAGACATCACCAATGGAGGGATACGATGGATATGTGACTATGGATGGGTGGAATGGAATAAATGGTATGAGTGAGAGTGACATGGATGGAGACCTTGGATGGAGACCTTGGATCAACAAGCTCTTTTCTTGAATTTTTTCCTTGATAGATACCCCTAGTAATTTTTTATGGAGTGGCATACTTGGAGATCGACTTTTTCTTGCCTTCACTTTTGACATTTATTTTTGATTTGTCCAATAGCTTTTTATTTTTGCTAAGGGACTTTTCTTGATCTTTCTTTATTTGCATTATATCCTTTGAATTTTTTATCTCCTTTTAAATATATCTCATTCATTGGAGCTTTTCCTTTTATTCTTTTCTTGAGCTATGACTTGTTGATCCATGTCTATGATGCGAGTGGACATGAGTGAGATGGATGAAATAGGCGAAGTGATAGGAATGTTTAGTGGATGAACAAGAGTGGTGATGTCCTCAATGAAGTCTTTGGGACTATCCTTTTTGGTATTGATAATTTCAAAGGAAGCTTTCACATCCTTAATGACTTGGCAAGATGGATTAGTAGAGGCGACAATAGGAGATTCATATCCTAGCCCAAGGTAGGTGGGATGGAAGGATGATGATTGGATATCCTCAACAGAGTCATGATCAAAGATTGGGTTATTGTACATGTCTTAGTCAAATAGGGGGTTATCATAGACATGAAAAGCTTGAGTGGAAGTAGATATGGAAAAGGTGGGTGTATCATTAGAATCCCAAAAGGTTTCATTCCAAGCACAACCATATTTTTTCGTTCCTTCTGTAATTTTCTTGGTATCCTTGTTGGAAGTCTGACCCTTCTCGACAACATTAACAATTTCTTTTGCTAGTAAATTATCCATAGGGTATTCTCCGCATCCCATGTCATGGATTGGGACATTGGGGTTTGATGGTGTGATAAATGAAGTGGATTATTTTAAGGAATCAAGATCAGCATATGCTTGAGAAGGAGGTGCTTCATGATTTCTAGGGATTGTGAATTCAATTTTAGGGCTTAGATTATGGTAATACATGAAAGGGTTTGGATCTCCTTGTATTGTGATTTTGGCATCATTGTGTGGGAACTTAATACACTGATCATATGTAGAAGGTACTTATTGCATTACATGAATCTAAGGTCTTCCAAGGAGGATGTTATAGGTCAGAGGGAGATCAAGAACTTGGCAAACCACATTCTTTACCATAGGGCCAACTCTGATTGGTAGAGTAACTAATCCTTTAGACGAGCGTTCCTCTTCATCATATGCCTTTATAGTAATATTTTTCCTTGGATCAAATACATTTTAAGAAAACCCTAATTTTTTGATCAATTCTTGAGTACAAATATTAAGGCCTGCTCCTTCGTCTATTAGAACTCGCTTGATCTTGACATTATGGACAAGGAAATCAATGTGTAAAGTTGCATCATGCAGTTGTTGAGGGGATGAATCATCATTTTTAGTAAAAGTGAGTGTGAGGAGAGGTGATGTGTCTCACCATAGCTTGGAATTGATCATAGGTTTGTAGGCACTATAGCAATAACAAGTGCTTTATCTAGGATATCTTTATGCTCAAGAGATAGGTGTAACAATTCAAGTATAGAAATTTGTACGAGAATTTTTCATAAGTACTCTATGAGGTTGTATTATGAAGTTGTTGCAACAGGTTTCGAATTAGGATCTATAAGGGTAACTGTTCCTCTGCGAGTAGTAACATTGCAATCAGATTCTTTTCCTTTTATGATGAAAGTGTTTACATGATTATCAGCCTCACTAATGTTATTTATGTTATAATCATACTTAGAAGTAGTATATTTTAAACCACCACTAGGTTCAAAAGCCTTTCCTTTATCCTTTTCATGCTTAGGGAAAGGGTTTTTAAACATCTCACGATCAAAGTTACTAGGAGTGTGCCTGTCAACTGATATCTTACTGTCATCAATAACATCTTGTATTAAATGTCAAAGTTTATTGCAGCTATTAGTCTTATGTCCTTTTGTGTCTAGGATAGCCACAAAATTGATCCTCATTTCACCATGGGGATTTGACTTGTGGATTATATTCCTTCATTTCAGGTAGCATTATAATATTGTTCTCAAGAATTTCTTTTAATGCAGATTCCATCGATTGTCCCAATGGTTTAAATTTTCATTTAGGGAAGCTTCTTTATTTTTTTTCCTTTATTGGAAGATGAATCTTTAAGGTTGTAGATAGGTGATGATGTTCTAGTTGTTTTTGCATCAACAACTCCTTCATTGACTACATTCTTATTCTTAACCCAAAAAGGTGTCTTTTTGTTTGAGCTTGATTTTATATCTTTGTCATTATTGAGTTTAATAGTTCCATCATCAATAGGAGTTTGTTCAATTTGAAATCCCATTTATATATCTTCATCAAAGGAATCTAAGCATTTAAGGAAAATTTCCCTTCCAATTTCCTTGTTCAAATTTTGACAAAAGTGGTCAACCAATTCTTTATTTGGAATGGTATAAGGTAATTGTTTTGTTAAATGTCTCCATCTTTGTAAAAATTACACAAAAGACTCCCCTTGTTTTTGTTTGGTGTTAAAAAGATTTGTCATGGTCACTTTAGGGTCATAGTTGAAACTATAATTGGAGACAAATTTATCAGCTAGTTCTTGAAAAGATTTGATGGTCGGGGGTAATTGTGAAAACCATTCCATAGCTTCTCCTCCTAGACTGTTAGGGAATAATCTCATAAGATATGTTTCATCAACTACAAATTCCATGGTAGTAGCACAAAATTCCTTTAAGTGGTCTTTAGGATCTCCTTTTGTTTTATATTTATCAAGTTTTGGTATGTCCCAATGACTAGGAAAAGGTGGCATTGGTATGCTCGGATTGAAAGCATAAGGACACATATCTTCAATGGAAAACTTGTGAGATGATGTTTTACTATTCTTGAGAGTATCTGATTCTTGTCTTAATGTTCTAAGCTCATCCAAAATAGGATTGTTTGCAGGTACAGGTTTTGATGTCTTTGAAGATCTCTTGTAACTAGGTTGTAGATAAAAAGGTCTGTGATCTTTGATTCTTTCATCGTTGTTTGTTTTGGAATGTTTGTATTCACTATCTATTTGGGTTGATCATTCATTGTGATTAGTGACATGTCAAAATCAAGGGGAATTTTGATTCCTTCATCAACAAGGGCTTTGAAGTATTGTTGTGGGTTACGTTTGACTACCTTTGTAAGTAGTTTAGTGAATCTATGATCCTTAAGTGCTTCTTCTATATTGGATTGGGTAATTTCTTTTTCATCGGTTTCATTTGCTTCACTAGTTACAACACTAATGTGGTCTTCCCCATCAAAGTCTCTTCCCCAAGGGTTCCCTTCTTGAAAATTTTTTGCTCTTGTTCTAGTGGTCATATGTGATTGTTCTGATCTTCAATTTAGGATTGGACAATGTATAAGACCTAAGACTAGGATACAATGAAAAGGATATGATTCTAGGATGAGATATGAAAATGGTATGGTATGATATGAGAAGCTAAGAATGCAAAAGATCAAAGTCCACTTTGGGTGTGAAGTTGGTAATGAAGTAAGGCTTACAAGGAAAAATGATCAAGAGAGGATATGTAGGAGATGATGAACTCCAAAAGGATTTCCCTACTTAAGGATAATGGTATGTTCCCTAACATAAGGATGATGAACCTCAAGTGATGTGGATGATAGATAGCCAATGGTTTAATTTCAAGACCTAGGTAGAGCAACCTAAGTGTAATCTAAAGGTTTGTTTGACCGATAATAGATATGCAAGGACTAGGTGGAATGCAAGGATTGAAAAATTAGAACTGAAGGATGATGTCCTCAAGATATTTTAGTGATAGGTTCATTTTGTATGTTTTTGTTGTTTGATGTTTTTTTGGGGGTTTGCAAGGTTGATATGTTGCAAATTACTAAGTGTGATGTTTGTTTGAGGTTTATTTTAAATACACACACATAAAGCACTTAGAAGACAAAGTGGTTGTTCATTGATGTTCTATAAATAAAGACAAGAACAACTAGTTGGAAAGGTGTGTATAATTGGTATCACTCACTGAAATACCTTGGATCAGTGCAAAACACTTTTCCTTCCTGAGATCGAATAGCTTAGAAGTTTGGTGGCACTGGCTCCCCTCTACGACACTCACTTCTATGGGCACACCAACTTTGAATTCTCGGGTAGTCACTTCCTAGAATTTTCTATCTCTACTCAAGAGACTCAATAGTGAGTATCTTCAGGCATGATATTGTACCCAACACTATACCAAGTAAGGACTAAATGGTTAGGCTTCTACAAACAAGAGGTGTTTAGTAAGGGCTTTCGGTTCAAGGGGTACTATGATAAACTCCCTCAGGAGGTCTCCCAGCCCTTAGAAAAATGGATTACGTATCATAAAGATACTAGGGGAGAGCTATCACGTACCATGTCCTGTTGATTGTGAACTTTCCTTGAAATCGCAAATTTTTATAGCGGTTCAGAAGGACTTGGCTTTAGCCTGTTACCACTTGGGTCGTTCCCTTGGAGTGAGTACTTTTTCCCACCAAGGCAAGCCTTCTAGAGTTAATAACAATTTCTCTTGCACCCAGGATCACACAAGTGCACAAGGGGAGAGGATACTTTTGTTATTAAATCATGATTTAATCTAAACAGAAACGTGCAAAATCACCAAGCACAACAAGTAATTGTTCATTTTAAGCACCAAATGAAATGTGTTCTAAGCTAAACAGACAATTAAAAAACTAAACTAAGAAAGGAAATAAAATTTAATCTAGAATCTAATTAGATTATATCAAAATTGGAATTAATTCATAAATTAAATTAAATCTAAAATTCTAAATTAACTCTAAATTAGAAATCAAATCTAGATTAAAAAAGAAAAACTAAATCTAAGTTTAAAAGCTAAAAACTAGATTAAAATTTAAATTTAAATCTAATCTAAAAAGCATATCTAAATTAGAATGGTAATCTAATCTAAAAAGTAAAATCTAAATTATAAATTTTAATCTAATCTAAAAAAGTAAAAATTAAATTAGAAATTTTAATCTAATCTAAAAAAAGTAAAAAGTAAATTAGAATTTTTTTAATCTAATCTAAAAAATTAAAAACTAAATTAGAAATTTTAATCTAATCTAAGAAAGTAAAAAGTAAATTAGAAATTTTAATCTAATCTAAAAAAGTAAAAAATAAATTAGAAATTTAAAAACTAAACTAAATTAAAAAATCAAAAACTAATCTAAATTAGAAATTTTAAAACTAAACTACATTATAAATCAAATCTAGACTAAATTAGAAACTTAAACTTAAAATCTAAATTAGAATCTAAACTGAATTAAATCTAAATTAAATTAGTAACTTTAAAATCTAAAATCTAAATGTAAATTAAAAAACTTAAATCTAAACTAAATAATAAAGAAAATATTTCAAACAATTTTGTTGTTATCTCTACTCCAGTAAGCTTGATTCAATAGACATGATCATGGTGAGGTTATGCGAAAGAAAATAAAATATGTTATGCAAAGTTTTCTTATTCAAAGACCATTAAATATTTCATGCAAACAAAGTGTTAAACATGCAAACAAACTTGCAACAAATTAACTCAAGACATCAAAACTTCGATCAAGCAAAAATGAAGCAATAGACAAACTAGGGAAAGGCCCCACTGAGCATGCCAAATATTGATGAAGGAAATGGGTATCTAAATTTGAAGATTCAAATTTGTTACAACATCAAATAATGGAGTATTTTCCCACCTACACACAAATGCAAATAAAATAAACTAACTAAACACACATGCATGCAAATGGATTTTTGTCTCCATTACCCTCCTATCATCCAAGATCTTGTGTTGCAAAATAAATTTTCTCTTAGAGCATTGTGCACAAGAGGCTATGGTGAACGAAGATTAAGAGATTGAATGCAAATGATATGGAATAATAGAAGAAAATGTGATAAACTAAATTTTAACATGCAACTATCTTATGAGCTAAAATTCTAAAATGCTAAATGATATCAAAAGAATGCCAGGAATGCTAAGAGAAAATGTAAGGATGCACAGATCATGAATGTTGTAGATATTGAAAAATGAGAGAGGGAAAGGTTTAAATAGATCTCCTTAGGGGTGGATCCAGTATTAGGGCGAATGTGGGGTAAATATGCAAAATGGTAAATAAAGAAAATGGATAAATGTATGAATTGATTTATGAATATGCAAATGGATTTTTATGAAATATGTAAATGCATTGTTATTTTAATGATCATATATTATGAAAATGGATTTGATGGAGTTTATGAATATGAATGAATGATTACGTATAAATAATATTTTAATGATTATGGACTTATAAATGATTTAATGAGATGGATTAATATTTATAAAATGGTTATGCACAAAATATAAATATGAGATGAATATAAAATGGATAATGATACTAATAATGGATCCGCATATTGATAAAAAATTTAACATTATTAGAGGAAATTTTTGTGTCTACACTTTGTTTACTCATCAAAATAAATAACAATAGTTGTTGCTACTTGCCATGTAATAGTTGTAGAATCATAACATACTCACTATTGCATGTTTTACATTATTTGAAAATCATTTCCTTTTCATAAGGAGCAACATACCATCATCTATCCTCAACTCACCCTTGTCACACACTCAGTGGGGGTAAAGGGTTAGATAGCTTTGTCCTTGTGTTTCACTTGTCGATTATCTCTTTTGGCTAGTTGACCACCTTCCATGTATATGTAAGAGAAAGCTTGGGATGTGGACAACATGCTTTAAGTTGGCTCGCATGTGACATTCTTTTCTTTCTAGGTTTAACATTGTATTTTGGGGGCAACCCTTCCTATTTCATGATGTAGCTTATTTTGGAAACATATGACTTGGCATAAGGTTTTCCAAGGAAAGATCTCGTCTCAAGACATAAAAAAATGGTGTATTTAAAGAATTTTCTCATAGTGATGGTGTAGAAACGGCTCTAAAGTGGGGGCAAACATAGATAACATATTTTGGCAAAATTTCATGGTGTGATTTTTTTTTTCTTGTGATGTGTCCTCTTCTTGGTGGTTTCATTTGGTTTGATTTCATCCAGGAGTGTACAATCTATTGACATGGAATGATGTGAATGAGGGATCCCATGGGTGACAATCTAACACTTTTGACTTCTCCTCTCTTGGAGACATTAGGCACAATGTTCCCTAAGAGGGATACCTTTACATGAACAAAGAAAAATCTGCTTTAACAAAAAATTTACAAGACAGAAGCATTACATTGTGGTACCTTATTGAAGTTATCAGGAGGATAACTTTGGTATGGTTAGTATGATGGGAAGTCGATACATTGACATGACTTTCTCATCATATGGTGAGAATTCGACACATTGGCATGACTTTCTCACTAAACCACTTCTTTGGGACCTAGTGGATAGACTAAGGTTCCACTACCCTAGAGTGAGCAACATATGTGATGGACAAACAACCCTGTTCTGCATCATGTTGGAACGGTTGTGCTTGATCCTTTGTTTTTGTTTATTTTCCTTGGCCTTTGACATGGTATGGTTATGTATATATCTTGGTTATTGCTACATACTTAAGTGTCTTGGATGTCCACTTTAGTGTGAAATTGACATGGGGTCATCCTCTCACTAAAGTGGGGGAAAAATGTAGTAACAAAATAATTATCCTTTTCCCTTACTTGGTTTGGGATAATTGACATTAAAACTGAATTAATGATGTCTTGGAATGGTGTTTGTAATGTGTTGTACACATTAACAACATTCTAAGACCTTTATTTGACAAAAACATGCCTTAATTGATCCTTTGTAAGGGTGTTGTAAAGTGTTGTAACACACTTTCACACTTTTCTAGGATGTATTTACTTAATTAAGCCTAATGGGCCCATTTCTAATAAAATGTATTTAAATTTGTACCTTGTTTAGGTGTTGTAAAGTGTTATAAGTCACTTTCACACTTATCTTGGTGTTCATTAATTAATTGTGGGTAATTGGAGTAATTAATTGCCTTTAATTCAAATTTAAGTCATAATTTTAATACCTCCCGAAAATATATCCTGACACCTATAATTTAGTTAAAAAAATATTTCATTGCGAAAAGTTTGGTCCTAGAAAATGGTGCCAGGACCCATTCACCCTAGGTGGTGAATGGGTCCTCACTTAACAAGACTCCCCTTTTTAGATGATTTGGAATGGGTTTTTATCCCTCTTTCAATCCCCCAGGATTAGGTCCTGGTAAACTAAGCCAAGACCCATTTTCCCTAAGTGGCGAATAGATCCTCCCATAATGAGACCTCCCTTTTTGAATTTCATTTTAGTAGGAATTTAATAATGTTTCTTTCTAGATCTATTTCAGCCTTAATTCTTTGAATTACAGGGTTAATCTCCCAATTTAGTATAAATAAGGGGTCAATTCACATTGTTTCACCTAGCAATTTTGAGAGAGCATCCTTATAGAAAATTGGAGTTCACAAGAGCATTACAAGAGCGTTCACAAGGCATTACAAGGCATATTTCTAGAGTTTATTGCAGCAATTCAAGATCAATTCACCATGTCAAGGGTTTAATGCATTCATGCATGTGGTTGAGCTAAGATAATTTATGTTGCATTGAGAATCTATTTACAAGCATGGCCACTACATGTTAGATTGAAAATTCACATTACAAGACATCTTTCAAGACATCTTAAAAAAATTTTGACCATGAAGTTGCAGCCTAAAAATTTGGGAAATAAACTCCTCTATAATTGAAAATTCCTCACCATTCACCATGAGAGTTTTGTTTCTCCAACCTTTCACAAACAATTCCAATGCTTCATGGTCAAAACCATAAATTCATTCCATAAAGGTGGTGAGGCTCCCTTCTTCTGAAATTCTACACACTTTGTTCTCATTTCTCCAGTTATCACGAGAGAGTGGTTCTACTCTACTGCAATCACCTCGCATTTTATCAATGATTTTGTTCCACTATAATTTCTAGAGTATTCTATCTATCATAGTAGAGTAAATAGGAATGGGATAAAAAATACCCACAAAACATATGATGCAATGGGTACTCAATAAACACATGTCCCATCTCTCCTCATAACTCGTGCTTGATATCTTTAATTAGTAAGGCCAGGGCTTTAATGGGTACTAATTTTTACCCATCCCATGTCTTGGTATTCATTAATTTAACCCCCTCATTGGTAAAAATATATAGCAATGAGTTCTGCTCTCTAAATATATGAGAGATTTTGGCATCTTCAAACATGTGATATTATAGCAATAGAATCATGGATGGTCACTTTGATGGTCCAACTAGGTTTACTTTGGTTTAGCATGCACCTAATGATGTTTAGAGAGTCCCCTCTATCCAAACCTTTCTATAGCCTTTATCAAAATCCATATTTATCACATTAAATGCTTCTTTGGCCTTAAGTCGATGATTGGTTTGAGCTCCCAATGGGATCGCGCCATTCCTAATAAAAGACTACCCTCTTCATTCCTCAACACCCCCTATAACCAGCAGGCTAAGGATTCCCTTTAGCTAAACCATCAAAATTAATTTAATCCGCCCTTGAGGTGGTCTTCTCCACTCAACATTTTATCTAAGCTTCTTTAGGGACTTGAGGGGAATGGAAATTTTAGAAACCATGTTCAATTTGATTGCCACCATTGAATCATATTATGTTGCAATATTATCTTTTGGCCATATATAATCTATCTATCTAGAAATATGACTGTAAAATTATCTTTGATGCACCTACAAATTTTAAAGAGAACAACCTCTTCTTTAAGCTTCACATCTCTAAATGTCCTATCATTCCTCTCTTTCCAAAGACCCTAGGCTATATGTAAATCCATCAAATACCAAAGAAAAATAAGGGGAGAATTGGACAAGGGACAGACCCACTGAGAAACAAAGGTCTGAAAAGAATTAGGAAATATCCAATCAAGATCAAGAATTAGGAAACAAGTCAATTAAGTTATTAATGTAATACTATTTTCATAATCAGAATAGTTAAATTCTTTGAAAACAAATAATTATTTAATTATTTTAATAAATATTATATATATAAAAGAAAAAGATGTTGCAAATAATATAAATAAATAAAAATATTTTTTTAGCTTTGGTTTATCTACATTTGGTTCTTTTAAATTAATTAATTGATTTAATAATTTAAGTCAGATGATAATTACAAATAACTTGGTTCCTTTTAGTGAGTGCGAGAGAATTTATGAAACTACTCAAGAGAGTGAAGCTTTTAAAACTACCTAAAATTTAGTAAACAATAGGTCAAAGGAATGGGAAGAATGGAGAGAGAAATCACAAGGTGTCAGTTTGAGTGGAGTGGACATCTGTAATATTTTCTTGTAACAACCAATTCCTAATCATAGAAATTAAAAAGGAGTAGATTTTGGACTAGAGCTTTTATATGCCAGGGAAATTGTAGAATATGTTCCACATTGTTAGTTAAACTATAATTTTTTCTGCCACTTCACACACCTAATTGAAGTGCCAAGAATTTTGAATACAACCCAAATTTAATGTATCTAGTTAAGGGGTAGTTGGGCACCACCTCACCCACTCATTTATGGCTCAATAGATGAAAGAAGTGTTGAATGCACAAGACAACTAAGAGGGTGGGTGAATCAAATGTACCTTTAACTTCAAAACCCTTATTAACATTTAGATCCACATTCATTCATTAAATCCTTAAATCTGCTATGATGAAATAGCATGAAAACAAAATAATAGAAACTAAAACAACTTAACACCATACACAACAGAACACAAAATTTACATGGAAAACCTAAGAAGGTAAAACCATGGTGAGGATTAGCTCACATTATAAGTAATATCAACACTAAATACAATAGGGCTCACTGTCCAAAGAAGAAAGGCTCACATCCATAATAGAAAAGAAGACAGAGAAGGAATGTTACATAGAGAATAATCTCAATGCAACAAAGAATTTTCCACAATGACATCAACACCTTCATAGTCTTATTGAAGAATCGTAGCCACCTTCTACTCAATGCATCCAATAAACTAGCACATGAAAGCTCTCACTGCATTACTCAATTTCACACTCACACATTGCACTTCACATCATTCGCATCTCACACATCCATCTTGACATCCTTCAACAACTCAACTCATACTTATACCATCCTCAACCTTGAAACCTTCTCTAAGGTCGAAAATGCACCTCAAATGTGCAAATTCAAATTAGGTCAATGCCAAAACACTTATGTGGAAGATAGAATTGAAAGCATACCACATTAGATAAAATTGATAAATACAATTGGAAACAACTTGGATAGTAGGTAGGTAGGAATAAACAATAATTAATTTGTAGAATCCCACATTAATATTGATTCAACCGGTGTGGCGGGCACCAGAAGAAATTTATGCGGTTGTTGAGAAATAAATTTCCTACGAACAACCCAACTTGTTGCTATTTTTTGACTGCGTGGGGGTTTTCATTTTACAACATACAGACAGTGCAGCTGGTGGCTATGGCATCTAAGGATAGACCATTGGTGGTAGGAAGGACAAGTTACAACCATCAAATGGCATGGGGGTTTTCATTTTCATGGAGTAACATGGAAATGGATGATATAGAGAAGTTGAAGCAGCAAAAAGCCATTGTGGAGGAGGTTTCCACTAAGCATCTTGAATTGTTGCAAGAAGAGATTCAAAGGAGGATGGTGCAAATTTTTATGGTTTTGAATGATATAATTTCTTAGGGTTTTGCATTAAGTTCCAAAAGACTTTATAACTTCGTTGTTGAAACTATTAATAGCTTCTATAATCTGGCCTCTATTATAAATATGTTGATATTATAACTATTAGGCATTTTGTATGATTTTAGGTAGGACTATATCTATATTGTTTAAGTGCTTTTTTTGGGTAGCTATTTCTTCAGGAATGAGAGTTCACAGTTTTATTGTCATGAAGGCTTTTCTACAATAAAATTTATAGATTAATTAAGTTGTGATTTTTCATGAATGCTCTTTTGTAGTAAAATTTCTAGATTAAGTTGTGTGGTTTGCTACGAGAAGTTCTATGGTTTTATTTGGTTATATGTAGTAAATTTTTTACAGGTATTTTTTCAAATGGAAAATTATATGGTTTGATTCAGGAAAAAAAATGAATTATCACTTCACCCATATAGGAATGCCACTCCTCAACCTTAAAACTATTAGGCCATGTGGCTTTTTTATTGTTTTTATTACAAAATACAATAAAAGAAAAGTCTTTTTGTAAACAGATTTTATTTGTTTATGTTTTTAGTCAATGATGTTTCTTTTCTAATCATATAATGTCATAGCATGTAAGAATATCTTAGAATATTGGTAGCATGGACACCTTCAACTTTGAGAAAGTAAAATAGAACAATGAATCGATTGATGTATGATGAAATAAACTCCCCTTACAAATCTGAAAACTCATAACACAACTCAAAATAGAAAAACATATGCAAGGAAAACACTATATTTTATTGTAGAAAATATGAATTGGGATTACAATATGCAAAATCTCATAAGCTCCCTTACAACATGGGCTTCTATGCAAATATAAATTTGCAAAAATGGAGTTTTCAATCATATTCTCAATCCAACAACATTTGGTTATGTAAACCTACAACTCCTCCAAAGCCAACTTCACAAATGAAAAAGGCCTCAATATATAAAATTTTGTGATAAGAAACCACTATTGGTTTCTCAAATCAACCTCCACTAAACCATCAAAAAAACCCATCACTTTCCTCCTATAAATGCTCTATTATTTGTTAGAATTTCCTCAAACGGTTTCTGTGTTTGGTGCACCTCATTTCCAACTTTCTAGATCATTTTAAAATTCTTAATTTCATTAGTGTATGAGAAAGTTATGATTGTTTTACTGAGACTTGGTCTCATAATTACGACCCAGGCATGCAACAACATGCAAAGCTTGTTGCCAACATGCAAATACATGCAAGGCATGAAAATGATAATGCAAGAACATGTAAGAAACATGGTCCCCTCTTGTAAATGAATTCCCAAAAATCATATTCCTTTTGAGATTCTTTAGAAATATTTATTAAAGCATAATTCCTTCAAATTGTCTCTTCAAATCACTACAAGGGAAAATTATAATGTTACAAATTAAATATTTATTCTCCTAACCCCTAAACCCTTATTGAAAATAAACCAAATTAAAAAAAAAAAATTGGTGACACATGATTTCCATTTCACCTTGGATGCTCTTGCATCAAACACCCATGGTAATTTAAAATGTTTCATGAGTTGAACTCATTAATGTTTGTAGATCATGTGTTTCTTCTTCATCCATTCTTCTTCCTTATCCACCTGTTTCTTCTTCTTCACCCTACTCTGAAACTTCCTATCTATTCCTTCCTTTATATTTCCTCTCATTCTTACTGCTGCAACAAAACTTCCAGCTTCCTCATATTCACTCATTTCATTCACATAATTCATAAGAAAATTAGAATCACCAATTAACTCACAATATGTAATTTTTACCTCATCTTTTACTGTTTCGACTTAGGTGTCTTCTTCTTCAATGTTCTCCATTACACTCATCTCTTTTGTTGTTGTTGCAACCTCTTTAATATTTTCTCCACTTTTCTCTTCCTGCTTACTCTCTTTCTCTATGCCTTCCTCAAAGCATACTTTTGCAATATTTTTTCCTTCTTGTTCACCTACATACAAAACTATGACAAACTTTTTTCCTTTCTTCTTTGAAATTTTGTCAAACACTTGCAACACATTCTCAATCTTCAACTTCTCAGGTATAGACTGCCTCACATACGACAATCGGTCTACACACCACACACACTCCACCCCTAGGTCCTGGTGCAAACTGCCTCATGTTCAACGCTCTTCCTGCACACTCAGAAACTCCTGCTCTAATACCATTGATGCAAATAAAAATTGAACCTCTCAAGAGCACACACACATGCTATGATACCATTGATGGAGTCAAGATTGGGGGGTCTTATCAAACTACCCAACCTTGCAACCTTTACATATCATCTAACTCACACAAACACATATATTGCAACAAAGTCTAAAACATAGATTTATCAAAATTTTCATATGCATATTCATAGAATAAAATTCTTCAAGAATAATTACATAGAGAGGATTCCAAAAAAATTCAAAAAATTTACATAGTTTAATAGAAACCTCCTACTTGCAAGTCTTCAAATCCTCATGTCTTCAAATCTTCTTAACTTCACTCATCTTCTAAAATCTAATTTTTTTCTTTATTATGCAGCCCTCATGGCTACCTTGAACACCTACAAAATCCCTCTTCTCTTCTCCTAGTCCTCTTCTTTTCACAAGCTGATTTTCTACACTCTTTCTTGTGCAACTCTCAGGAGCAACTTGCAATTTCTTTCTCCAAACTTGCTGCTATAGATTGCCTCCTCTTGACTCCATTAAAGGAAATATTTTATATAGATTAAAACATTTTTAAGGCACCAAAATAGGCACCCCAAATCTGCTCTTTCATTTCCCTCCAATTGTCTTTTGAAATTCTTTTATTTGAGCATAAATTTTATCATTAAATGCTTCCAAATATGGCACACAAAATTGTTGCACCATATTCCATGACTTGCTGTTGTAAATGCCTCATAAATCAATAACATTATGAACTAAGTCGTTCTCATTCACTAAATTGAAAATTGAAGTCATTAATTGTTTTTTCCCAAATATCACTAGCTTTTTCCTCCATTCTAAGCATGCAAATTGAAAGGATGGAATGCCAAATGCCACTTGCCACATTAAAAATTCTCTAGGCATGCAAATCAAGAAAATTAATAATTCATCATTAATCTACCATTTAAATGAAGGATGCTATTATTGAATAAAAACTTGCATGAATTTGAATGGATGATCCATATTACCACTTATGCAAATAAAAACTCAACCAATTTTCAGCTGTAAATTTTCATCATTAGTAACACAATGAAAATACTCATCCCTTCCATTTCCCTCCTCTGTATTCAGTTCAATGTCACTAATGCAATCAAAATATTCTTCCCTTCCATCCTGCAATAAACTATCATCCATACAAATCTCTTTATCAAATGAGAAATCATCAACTAATGCAAATGGTATCTCACCAAACAAATCAACATTCACTTTCTCACCTTCTTCGTTGCTTACAACTTTAATGCCTTCATTCTCTAATTTAGTTATTGCTACAATATATTCCTCTACACAAATATTATCTTGCTCACACAAATCAGCAACAACATTTTCACAAAAATCAAATTTTACCTCTTCTTTCTCCACCAAAACCTTCACTTTACCTTTCTTGAGTGCAACCCATATTGCTACAACTTGCATCAGCAAATCAAAATATGCATCCTCATCCTCTTCCACTAACTCTTTAACTCCATGAATCAAACATTTTCCAATTTTATTACATACCTTTCCTTCTTCAAACAAGAATTTAATTTAATCATCAAACATGTGTGAATTTTCCTTCCACCATGACCCACATTACAAGACATTCAAATTCATGCAATTTTTTATTCAATAATATCATCCTTCATGCCATATTACAAGAGTAGAATATGGTAGATTAATAGGCATCAATAACTCTATTAGACTTCATGGATTTGATACCACTAACATGTGAAATAATTATGATAATTTAAATTGTTGTAAATTAAATTAAATAGCTCACAAACACCATTCAACAACACAAAAAAAAAATTGCAATACAATTTCCAATCCAAGATTGCAATGTGCAACTGGAAATTTTTTGATTCAACAAATGGGTAAATGAATTATTACAATTCAATGATGGAAAAGGTTGCATAAAGCTATACAAGACTCAAAAAAAAAAAAATTATCCATGAATCCATTAAATTTTAGATTTCCCCATTGTTGAGAGTTTTAACAAAAATGGGAAAAAAAATCAAGTATTGATGTTCCTACCTTTATTGATGTTGCAAGCTTCTCAAGAGTTCCCACTAGAAACCTCTATTTTCTCAAATGTACCATCACCTCATCACCAACTTGGAAATATTTGTATCTCCTCTTCAAATCACCATGAGTTTTGTATTGAAAATTCATTTTGTGAATGTTCTCTCTTACCTCTTCATGTAGTGTAATAACCCTTATGTTCGCTAGTTGGACTCTTTATTTTCTATGCTTTGTTTGATACCTTGATACTATGATGGTACTGTTATTGTTTGGTTTGGTTAGTAGACCTTGTTGTTTATGCTTATACATTTGAGGACATGGTTATTGATATGATATTATGGTTGGTGATATTAGTTTGATTTCAGTAACATTGCGATGCATTAATTTAGTAAATTATGTTATGATGTGATTTGTTAGTTTAGAAATCTACTCTCATCATTGGTATTATAAATGTTAGAATAGAAGTGATGAAAGGATAGGGTAGCATCACTCATTCACGAGTGCCCTACTACGTTGCAATTCCTTCTCACAATGTAATGCTTTGATTTTATATATATATATATATATGTACATGTATACGACTTTGTTTGGATGTAGGGATTGCAAGTACAGAGTCTCGATTCCACCTACTTCGGCAGGATAGGGTGAGCACCATTAACCCAATGGTATAATGTTGAAACAGAGATGACTAGGAAGTCACCTCGTCCCATGTTGTCAACTGTCCTGATTGAATGGTATTGTGCGTTTTGTGGTTGTCATTTAGTAATTTATTATTGTATTTTGTGTAGTGTCTTGTTTGTATGTATTGTACATTGGTATTCTATAAATTGTGATTTATTTAATTAAATGGTGGTAATAATTGTTTATTATAATGTTAAATTAATTTGTATTTAAATATTTAAAAGTTTTATTTTAAAAGTCATGTGTTTTAGTTAAAAGTTAATTAAATATTTAATTGTGTTTTGTTAATTTAATTAAATTACCTTTTTGAAGATAATTATAAAATAAATAAATTAAATTATGTGCATAGCAAGTAAAGCTTGAAAAAGGAAATTTAAAACAAAAGTACTGATAAAAAGGAAACATAACTAGAATTAAATTAGATAGTTTCTTTTATATTAGATTTTTTTTAGAGTTTTCAAAAAGGAAAGAGGCATCTTTTATTTAATTGCATAATTGTGAGTTTTCAAAAAAAAAAAAGGAAGATTCAGATAGAAGTGGAAAAAGAAAGGAAAATAAATAAATAAAAATAATGATTTTGAATGTTGAGATCTTCGGAAGTTTTCTGGAAAGGGATTTGTCATTCTATTATTTCATGAATCTGGGAAGGATTTTCTGAGTAGAATATTAGAATTGAAATTGAGCACGGTATTCTAGAGAGGAGATTTTGAAGAAGGAACGCAAGTTGTTTGAAGAGACTATTGGAATCAAGCCAGCTTCATCAAAATATCAGTAGCGCAGAACTCCAGGTTTTATCTAATTCTTCTCTGGTCTTCTGATTCAAAGAAAACAAAAATATAAATAGGTTAATTGGTGAAAGAAAAAGAAAGCCTTTGAAAGTAGAAATTATTGAATAGTGAATTTATTGAAGAATTAATTTGGGTGTTTATGAATATTGCTCTATGATTATTCTTTCAATTTGGCATTGAGAAAATATTGTTTGGGTCTATGAAAATAAACAATGTATCTATAAATTGAATTTTTTTGAGAAAGTTTTCCTTTGAGAACATTTGTTTTTGGATTTTTGAAATATACTCTTATATATATATATATATATATATATGTAAATATATGTACATTTCTGTCCTTCTGTCTTTCTATACCTATGACTAGAATATTGTTTCATTTGAACTTAGATATATACATATATGTATATATATATACATATATGTATATATATACGATATATATATACATATATGTATATATATATACAAAATTTGGTATATATATACATATATATATAAAATATAGATATGTATTCATATTCTTTGCATTGGAAATTATTTGAATTTATGGTTCAAAATCGAAATCATGGCCAATTGGGCCGTTGGTGTCCATACCTGGTAAAGGACAGAGTTTTATTTTTATAAAAATAAAATTTAAAAAAAAATTATGCAGAAGATATTTTATAGTATAAGGGTTTGGAGGGGGGGAACGGAAGGCTGTACCCACCCCCTTCCCCCTGTGGCAGCGACTGCCACAGCATTCCTTATGGACTGCTGCATACAGCAGCCCGTGGGGTCTGTTGTGCAGTCCCCCTTTCGGGCCTTTCCCCTTTCTTGTGTTATTAAAAATTGGTTTTTAATTTTAATATATATATATATATATATTAATATATTCTAAATATTTGTTTTATATAAATTTATTAATATTTCTTTAAATATTTGTTAAATTTTATTGTATATATAATGCTTTTGTTTATGGATTAGTTTATGAAATGTAGAATTAAGGAGTATTTAAAAGACAAACAAAATTATATAATTATGTGAAAGTTATTGTGCCTCTTTTCAAAAACTACATAGAGTAAAATTGATATGGTGTCTCGAGATCACCATTTTTGTGTTATTTACATTCTGTTATTGTTTTGGTTGTTATATCGACATGGGAACCCTATTGTAATTGTGAGCCCAATTTTAGTTATTGTAAATCTTGGTCTTCTCCAGAGGCGTGTTTTATCCTTGGATGTATATCCTCGTATTTTGTGCTCGTGATGTTGCATGATTTTTCATATTATTATTATGATTGAGAGGGTTGTACGGGATGGTTGAAATGTTGTTATGAGTATCACGAGATGGGTTATGCCTCGCATTTCCTTGTTTGGAGTTTTATGCTTTATTTGTTTTGGTACAACCCTTGCCTTGTTCTGAGTTCTGTTAGGGGTCTTAGGGAGAGTGGCTCTTCGTGGGGGTCAGTGTCTCAAAAGGAGGAAGAGCATAGGATAACCCATGTAAGAGTAGTATAACAAGTGATAACCTAAAAATAGAATTTAGGGGGATGGGTAGTAAAACACACAAGATAATAAATATTGGATTCCTCGTCTATGCATTAGGGCTATCGTAGACTATTGATAGACTAAGAAGGCCATGGTCGGCAAAGTCGTAATCTCATCTATATGAGAGGTTATTGGCTCTGCATGAGCTACCCTATGGTGTCGATGCCTCATGTAGGAGGAAGGGCCAAGATATCCATAGATGGGCACCAGTGCCTCAATTTGGAGGAAGAGCCAAGATAACCCATGAGAGCTATGCGATGACAATCTCCACTAGACACCCGTTTTCCTTGTTGTTTATTGCCTCTGGAAATGTATTTTGGATGTTGTATTAGTTCTTCTAGATTTGTACTCTTGTTGTTGATTCAGATTCTTGTGAAAGTGATTTATGAATGTTCTTTGGTGACTTGTTCAATGGTTACTACCTTGGTAAATTACAATGATTTTCATGGCTTTATCTTATTATATTGTCTTTTGGATGTTGTGGATTTGTCATCATAACTCTTGATGCTGTATTTGAGTTTTCATACTATGTTATTAAAAAAAAAATTGAGTCGGTTTGGCATTCATGGTCATGATCTCTTCCTTGGCATCTTTGAGCACGAGGGGTGAGTTATTTATAACTCACATGGTTGGGTGGAACGTGCTCTGCACCCATTGGGTTCCCCATCAGCATTCTATCCTCGCAACATTCCTTCAGTTGGAATTGTTCCAGTGGATCACTTGTAATTCTAATATTATTGTACTTTGTATCATCCCACATGTATGGGAAATGTATCGTAACTCATTATTGAGAACATGTAATCTTATGTTTAAATGATGATGTAATAGTTAGGATCCTTTAAAACATTATTGTAAATGCCTCATTATGGTTGTAATATGTGATGTAGTGGTACTTTCACTCTTGGTTGATGGATGTACCTTTATTAATGGTTTTGTAATGTTATTGGACAAGTTTATTAATAATTATCTTTTACTTTTGTTTTAGTTGTGTTGTGATGTGACCTCGCGTGCCCCAGAGAATGTAACATTAAGATGTTAATGTGCAATGTTAATGTATTTAATGTGTAATTGCATGTTTACTTTATGTTATTAAAAAAAAAAAATTGGTTGTAATGTTTGTTCTATGGGGTTTGCACGACAGGCGTTACATGTAGTCTCTTCATATGTTCCTCCCCTCCTATATCTCTTGAAAAGCAATTTTCAGTTGCAAATTCATCATTAGTAACACAATCAAAATACTCATCCCTTCCATTTCCCTCCTCTATATCCAGTTCAATGTCACTAACACAATCAAGATATTCTTCCCTTCCATCTTGCAATAAAATAAACTATCATCCATACAAATCTCTTTATCAAATGAGAAATCATCAACTTATGCAAAGGGCATCTGATCAAACAAATCAACATTCACTTTCTCACCTTCTTCCTTGCTTACAACTTTATTGCCTTCATTCTCTAATGTGCTTATTACTACAATATATTCTTCTACAAAAATATTATCTTGCTCACATAAATTAGCAACAACATTTTCACAAAAATCAGATTTTACCTCTTCTTTCTCCACCAAAACCTTCACTTTACGTTTCTTGAGTGTAACCCATATTGATGCAACTTGCATCAGCAAATCAAAATCTCCATCCTCATCCTCTTCCACTAACTATTTAACTCCATGAATCAAATATTTTCCAATTTTATTATATACCTTTCCTTCTTCAAACATGAATTTAATTTAATCATCAAACATATGTGAATTTTCCTTCCACCATGACCTACATTACAAGACATTCAAATTCATGCAAGTTTTTATTTGCCACATTAAATGATTTTTTTTATTCAATAATCCAACGACCTAGAAAAGGTAAGAGCTATTCTAGAATGGCCAACACCAAGGAATGTAACAAAGGTGAGATCATTTCATGGGTTGGAAATTTTTTAGAGAAATTTTATCAAAGGTTTTAGTACCATATGTGCACCACTAACTGAAACTATGAGGGGTGATAAGAAGGAATTCAATTGGACCACAAGGGCAGTGAAGAGCTTTGATTTGTTTTAGAGTAAAGTGATAATGAAACTTGTTCTAGTACTTCCAAATTTTAGCAAGGTGTTCCAAGTGGATTGCAATGCAAGTGGGAATGCTATTGGGGTTGTTTTAAGCCAAGAAGGTAAGCCTATTGCATATTTTAGTGAGAAGCTAAATGATGCTAAGAAAAAGTATTCAGTTTATGATCAAGATTTTTCTTGCAATCATTCAAGCACTTAAGAAATGGAGACATTATCTTATGCCCAAAGAATTTGTTTTATATACCAATCATCAAGCACTCCAATACTTGAGTAGTCAAGGGAACTTGACTCAAAAGCACATGAAACGGATTGATTTCTTACAAACTTACACATTTATTTTGAAACATAGGAGTGGGAAGTCTAACAAATTTGTTGATGCTTTGAGTAGAAGACAAGGTTTGTTGATTGAAACGTAGGTTGAAGTTGTGGGTTTTCATGAACTCAAGAATATGTATGAAGGAGACTTAGATTTTGGTGAAGCATGGAAGGCTTGCAAAGATCCTATTGTAGAAAATAGAACCAAATGGTTGAATTACCTAATCTAAGATGGTGTGTTTTTTAAAGGTAACCAATTATGCATTCCAAGAAGTTCTATGAGATTAAATTTAATTAAGGAGAAACATAGTGGTGGGCTTGCAAGACAGCTTGGTTTTGATAAGACTATTGCACTTGTTATAGAAAAGTATTATTGCACTCAATTGCAACAAGATGTAAGAAAATATGTGCAAGGTTTTAGGGTATGCCAAGTGGAAAGGGGAGTGAGTCAAAACATTGGTTTATATCATCCATTGCCAGTACCAAAAAAATCATGGGAGGATATAAGTATGAATTTTATTCTTGGTTTACCAAGGAAACAAAGAGGACATGATTCCATTTTTGTTGTGGTAGATAGGTTCTCTAAAATGGAACATTTTATCCCTTTTCATAAGACTAATGATATGGTAAATGTTGCAGATTTGTTTTCAAAGAAGTTGTAAGACTACATGGACTTCCAAAGAGCATAGTTTCTGACAAGGATACTAAGTTTGTTGGATACTTTTGGAGAACTTTGTGAAAGAAGCTCAACACTGAATTAAAGTTTTTCTTAGCATAGCATCCTCAAATAGATTTTCAAATGGAGGTGGTGAATAGAAGCTTTGGAAATTTACTAAGATGCTTGGTTGGAGACAAATCAAAAGGATCAGATTTAATTCTACCACAAGCTAAGTTTTCCTACAAAAACTTTGTCAATAGAAGCATAGGTAAATCACCATTTCAAATTGTTTATGGAAAAAACCCAAGACTTGTTTCATATTTGAATAAGATTGATAAAGATGTGAAAAAGAGTGTAGATGCTGAAGATTCTGTAGAGCATATGAAGGGTCTTCATGATGAGGTGAGAAAACATATCAAAAAAATGAATTTTTCTTATAAAAATAATGTTGATTTGAAGAGGAGACATAAGGAATTTCAGGTTGGAGATGAAGTGATGGTGCATTTGAGAAAAGAAATATTTCTAGTGGGTGCATACAAAAAGCTCAAAATGAAGAAGGTTGGTTCATGCAAGATTGTAAAAAGGCATGATTTTGGTAATGCATATGAGGTAGAGTTTCCCAATGAGTTTAATATTTCTCCAATATTTAATATCTCGGATCTAGCCATGTTTCAACTTCCCATTTTTATGTTTATCTTCATATCTACCATTCTACATAAGGACCAAATATCCAACCTAGAATTTTCTTGTAAGTACCTTCTTATCAAATAGATTTTTTTTTGCTTGCTTATGTGATAATATTTTTCATGTGCAACTCTCATTCTTTCTTCTAGCTCTATTAGTTCCATTACACTATTAGAAATTGTAATATCTTCTACTTCATCAACATCTTGCAACGACTAATACACAAGTCATCTCAAACTGGTCAATATTTTGAAATCTATTACATAAACAAGTTCAAATGGAGTCTTTCCAATAAAAACCTTATAGATTACTCTTTTAAGCATCAGGTTATTCAAAAAATATGGCATTGTATGTAGTAATTATTGTCAACCAAAAAGACTTAGTTATGATATTATGCAGTATGAAATTCATCACTAATTTATATGTAGTTTTATGTTGAACAAGACAACTAAGAGGGGGGTGAATCAATTGTACCAAACTTTAACCTTTAAAAATTTCACTAGAAATTAGATCAATCACAAATCCTTTACTTTGTTAATATGATTAACCATTAAGTGCAAAGGCAGAAACTGAAAAACATCACACATACACAAGAACACTAGATTTATGTGGAAAAATCAATGAGGGAAAAACCACAGTGAGGATTAACTCACAATATAGAGAATACCAAAACTAATTACAAAGGCTCAATGCCAAAGAAGGCTCACTGCCAAACCAAGACTTCATGTTTGGATTAGGACTCATTGTCCAACAAGGGTTAACCACCTAGAGGACTCAATGCAATAGAGATTCCACCACAATTCACTCACACTTGCAGACATGCATGAATGATAGAGTACACTTTCAACTCACTTCTTTTAGAAACTCAGTAATTAGATTTTGCACTAATCTTCCCAAACTCGCTTTGCATCTATCTTGCTTACATTCCCTTGCATCTTCACAAACATTTCAATTTGTATTTATATCATCTTCAACTTTAAAACTCATCCAAAGTTGGCCACACATCATTTACATTTACAAATTCAAATCAGGTTGATGCCAAAACATTCTACGATGGAATTATAATGAGGGAAACCCAACCACATGCTTCTATAAGCTTCGAAAGTAGTGTTAAACACAAGGTCGGCCAAACAAATGTAACACACATAAATCAATTAAGCACAAACAAACTTAACACAATCTAATATTTCTAGATAATTAACTTGAAAACATTCCCAACAACTTATCCTAAAAACTGCAAGTCATAAGACTCAAACAAGAAGAAATTTGGAGCAACTACATTTCTCCTGGACCTTAGCAAGATACATAGAAAAGCACAATTCACAACTAGTGAACATAACTCGCAATGTACAATGATCCAAAACCCTAAAATATAGATATAGCAGCTTCCAACAACCATGAAAAATATGTCAGATCCTCATCAACATAGTAGCACATTTCAAATCAAAACCTGAAGTGAACATTGAATAGCTACCTCTCTTCATTATAATTTTCTCAATATCCTTGACATATACGACCAATAACTATTATCCATGACATCAATGACAATAGTAACCAATTGAGAACCAATTAACCAATTAACATTAATGAAATCACCTTCATACTTGCAACAATCCCCCCCTTTGTCATTGATGAAAACAAATGATGTGAAAAACCATAAGAGACAACACAATAGCTCTAAAAACACTTTCCATGATTTTTCTTTTTGTTTCTCCCCGTTAGTAGATAATTTTTTTTCACATGATACTCTCTCTCCCTCCCTCCCCGTTTGACATCAATGGTAAAGGAAAAATATATTTTACATTGATTTCCCCTTTGACATTAAGAACACTACTAGTATGGAATACTCCCAAACTTAGAAGATACTACCTACTCCCCCTAAGAGGTAGCCTCTAAACATTAGTCTAGATGAAAAATAGATCTATAGACCCACCGAACTGATGCATATCCATATGCATCTAGTTCAATAAAGGAGGGGAAATAACCCCTAACTTCTCCCAAATATACTTGAAAGTATCTTTAGGAAGAGCCTTTGTAAATATGTTAGCAATCTAATCCTTCGTAGGTACATGCTCAAGCTTTACTTCATTCTCCACAACCTTTTCTCTCAAAAAGTGATACCTAATAGATATATGCTTTGTCCTTGAGTGCATCATTAGATTCTTTAAAATGTTAATTACACTTGTATTATTACAAAAGATAGAAATAGGATCATCATACATTACTCTAATATCTTTCAATGTCCATCTCATCCACAAAACTTGTGTACATCAAGATGTTGTGACAATATACTCAGCTTCAACAATGGATAAGGAAATTCAATCTTTCTTTTTACTTAACCAAGCCACCAATTTGCAACCAAGAAAAAATGCTCCACCACTTGTACTTTTCCTGTCATCTACACAACCTGTCCAATCTGTATCTGTATAAGCACTAAGTGTAAAGTCAATATCCCTAGGATACCACAAGCCATAATATAGAGTGTCATTCAAATACCTAAATATCCTCTTAACAACAACAATATGTGTTTCTTTAGGATCTTCTTGAAATCTAGCCACAAGATAAAATGCATGTATGATATTTGGTCTAGTAGTAGTTAAATACAACAATCCACCAATCATAGATCAATATTTTATCTAATCAGCCTTAGGTGAATCATCATCTTTACTAAATTTGTAGCCAGTCACCATAGGAATGCATACCAGTTTGGAACCATCCATCCAAAACTTCTTCAACATTTCTCTTACATAATTTGACTATGAAATAAAGATCCCTTTCTCTGTTTGATTAATTTGTAGCCCAAGAAAGAAATTCATCTCACCAAACATAGACATCTCAAATTCTTTTTGCATTTCTTCATAAAACATCTTCCACATAGTTCCATTTCCTCCAAAGATAATATCATCAACATATACAACCACTATCAAGATGTTATCATTTTCAATTTTAAAATGCATATTACTATCTTTCATACCTTTGTTGAAACCTTGTTGAATCAAATATGTGTCTAACCTTACATACCAAGCTCTAGGAGCTTGCTTCAATCCATATAAAGCCTTCTTCAATCTGTAAATCATATCCGGTTTATCTAATAATTGAAATCCTTTTAGTTGTTCCATGTAGACATCTTCATCTAACTCACCATTAGAGAATGCAGACTTAACATCCATCTGATATCCCTTGAAATATCTTTGAGCATCAAATGCTAAAAATATTCTGATAGCTTCCATCCTATCCACCGGAGCGAAAGTCTCCTAAAAATATATACCTTCTACTTGTGAGTAACCCTTACACACAAGCCTTTCTTTATTTGTAACTACTTCTCCATTCTCATTCAACTTGTTTTTGAATACCCATTTTGATGAAATTATGTTTTTATCTACCAATCTAGGGACCAATTCCCAAATTTGATTCTTCTTAATCTACATAAGCTCTTCTTCCATAGCTTTCATCCAATTTTCATAATCACATGCTTCCCTCACTATCTTCGGTTCAACCTCAGAAAGTAAACACATAAATATCTCGCTAGCAGTAGCAACTTTGATTCTTCCCGATACTCCTTTCCTTTTGTCTTTTATTGAAACATCTATAATCTTTCCTTCTAGTAGAATATCCAAGGAAGATACCTTCATCATATCTAGCATCAAATTTCCCTAAATTTTCTTCATCATGTATTATATAAAATTTGTTTCCAAATACCTTGAAATACTCAACAATAGAAATTCTTCCACACCATAGCTCATAGGGGGTCTTAGTACTATTAGATTTTGCTTGAACTTGATTGAAAACATAAACAACACTGTGAATAGCTTCTCTCCAATAAACTTTCGGTAGACCTACCTCAGTTATCATTGATCTAGCAGCTTCCTAAATCGTTTTGTTTTTCCTTTCAACACATCCATTCTGCTGAGGAGTTCTTAGAGTAGATAATTGTCTTTTTATTCCATGAACTTCACAAAACATATTAAACTCATGGGAGGTAAATTCACCACCTTTTTCATACCTTAAGAATTTTACTCTCAAATATACTTCATTCTCAACCATAGCCTTAAATGCTTTGAATCTATCTAATGCATCAGATTTCTCTCTAAGAAAAGTAACCCATGTATACCTAGAGTAATCATTAATCAAAAGCATAAAGTACCTTTCACCTTGTATAATTCTCACTCTTGTAGGACCACAAATATCTATATGAATCAAATCCAGTAGTCCAGTAGTAGATTGTTCCTTTGATCTGAAGTTATTTCTCGCTTGATTTCCAAACTAACAATTCTTGCAAATAGTATTAACAGGCTTTGTAGTCCTTGTAATTTCTCAAATAATTAACACTAATTATTTCCATATTATCAAAATTCATGTGACACATTCTCTAGTTCCATAACCAACTGTCCTTAATCTGAGTCATAAAGCACTATCCATCAACACCCTTAAGTTGATAAAATTTTCCTTCATACTTCTTTCCTGCAACAATCATTTTTTCGGATCCTTTCTTGATTTCACATATTTCATCCTCAAATACAATATTATATATCCTTTATTACACATCTTTCCAACACTCAAGAGAGCCCTTAACACTTTAGACATCATTAGTATTATGTGTTTAATCAAAACTTACTGAACCTATCCCACAAATCTTAGGATCAGTATCATCTCCAAAAATAACTATGCCCCCATCATATTTTTTAAGTTTAACAAACTTACTCTTATCACTAGTCATGTGATGTGAATAGCCATTGTCAAAAACCCAAAAGTTCTTTTCTTGTTTAGCATGAAGAGAAAAAATTACCATGCGTTCACTCTTTTCTAAAGCAATTTCCTTCATGTGTCTTTCAGTATTAGCAGAAATAGATTAATCTTTTATAGTTAAGAACAAGCATTCATTATCATCAAAATCTCCATAATCAGATTCTTCATCAAAAATACTAGCATCCTCATTCACATAGTATGCTCTCTTAATCAACTTTCCTTTGTTTTATTTGCTAGATCTTTGTTTATTATTCTTAGCTCTTTCTAGACATCTAAAAGCATAATGACATATTCATCCACAACTAAAGCATTTAAAGGGTAACTTACCTTCATACTTACCAGAGCCTTTCTTCATCCTTCTCACAAAGTTAGCTTCTACTTCATCTAGATCTTCAGCTCTTGTAGCCTTGAAAGCAGTTTTTGATTTGGATCCATTTCTCAAATTTGGTTTTCTCATCTCATAAGATGTTAGAGTTCCCAATAACTGATCTTTAGTATATTTTTTGTAATCTACACATTCTTCAATAGTAGATACCTTTTCATTGTACGCATTAGGGAGAGTTCTAAGAATCTTCTTCACAATCCTAGATTCATCTACTTTAGCTCCAAGTCATTGCATTGCACCTACTAGCTCATCCATTCTCTATACATAGGATTTAATGTTCTCATCTTCAAACATATGCATGATCTCAAACTGTGCCTCCAAATTTTGCAACTTTCCTTCTTTGACCTTTCCATCTGCTTCATGCATCTTTTCTAAAGCATCCTAGACTTCTTTAGTAGTCTTCAAATTTTGAACTTAAATTAACTTGGAATGTGAAAGACTATTCTTTAGAATGAACTTTTCCTTATTGTTTTCTTCATGTGCCTTGATTTCATCAGTTGTACTCAGACCATTAACAAGAGGAGTGTGAGCAATCTTACAAGCTTTCTCAACATCATGTCCATAGTACTCTAGATATCCTTCCATCTTTATTTTTCAGATAGCATAATTAGTTCCATCAAACCTAGGATACTAAAAGGTGATATTTCTCACCATCCCTGACCTTAAGCAGTTAAGCTCTTCTCCAAGGAACCAAACTTTGATACCAATTGTTGAACAATACAACTAAGATGGGGGTGAATCAATTGTAACAAAATTTAACCTTTAAAACTTTCACTAGAAATTTGATCAATCATAAATCCTTTACTCTACTATATGATTAACCATTAAGTGCAAAGGAAGAAACTAAAAAAAATCACATACACAAGAACACCAAATTTACATGGAAAACCCAATAAGGGAAAAACCACAATGAGGATTAACTCACAATATAGAGAATATCAAAACCAATTATAAAGGCTCACTACCAAAACAAGACTTACTGTCTAGATTAGGACTCACTATCCAACAAGGGTTAACCACTCAAAGGAATCAATACCACAAAGTTACAAAGAAGATAGAAGATATTTTTTATAGAGAGAATACAATTTCAAATGCAATAGATATTTCCACTACAATTCACTCACACGCTTGTAGACATGCATGAATGGTAGAGTACACCTTTAGCTCAGTGCTTCTGGAAACTTAACAGTTATATTTCACACTAATCTTCCCAAAATCACATCACATACACATTGTTTCACATCTATCTTGCTTACATTCCCTTGCATCTTCACAAACATTTCAGCCTGTATTCATACCATCTTCAACTTTGAAACTCATCCAAAGTTGGCCACACATCATTTGCATTTATAAATTCAAATTAGGTTGGAATTAGAATGAGGATGACCCAACCACACGCTTCAACAACTTCCATAAGCTTCGAAAGTAGTGTTAAACACAAGGTCGGCCAAACCAATGTAAAACACATAAATCAATTAAGCACACGTAACCTTAACACGATCCAATATTTCCAGATAACAAAATTAACTTGAAAACATTCCCAACAACTTATCCAAAAAATCACAAGTCATAAGACTCGAACAAGAAGAAATCTAGAGCAACTACATTTCTCTCAGACCTCAATCAGATACATAGAAAAGCATAGTTCACAATTGTGAACATAACTCACATTGTAAAATGATTCAAAACTCCAAAATCTGGATTTAGGAGCTTCCAACAACCATGAACAATACCTCAGATCCTCATTAGCATAGCAGTACATTCCAGAGAAAAACTCAAAGAAAACATTGAACACTTGCAACCTTTCTTCATTACTATTTTCTCAATATCTTCGACATATACATCCAATAACCATTATCCATGACATCAATGACAACATCAATCAGTTGAGAACAATTTAACCAGTTGACATCAATGACAACACCTTCATACTTGCTTCATACTTGCAACAGTTTTATGGGTTAGAATTATCTCAACCCACTTGGTGAAGTGATTTGTGCCAACAATAATTATTTAATATACTTTGCTATAATTTTCTTATATTTTCCCTATAAAATTAATTCCCCAATACTTGTAACATACTAACCTTTTGATACAGTAAAAATTTCTAATTTTTCACCATACGAGTAAATAAACAGAATAGCAAACCTTTGTAAAAAAAAAACTTTATTGATATTATATGAACAAGATACCATATCAATTTGCAATAGAGATTCCACTTCATTACAATAACTTCACTAGTACAAGAACAAGAATACATACATTTACAAAATAGCTCCAATGAGCTTTAGAATGAATAGTTGTAAGACAGTACATGATCTTCCCTTTCAAATCTTGGTTCTTATGTTGCCTGCTAGGGAGGAGAAGCATCACTCGAGCACTTTTTTTCCAACCATGGACTCATAATGCGGTCCCCCACACATCTATCGTTTGATATATGGCCCTTCCCTTCGACAAAGAGATTGGTAGAGTAACCGATAATAGTAACTAACTGAGCATAGTGTTGTGTTCTACATAACTAGAACCTAGAAATCTGGCCATCCCGAACTAGAATGTAATATTGGACCACGGTGAACTGACAGTGTTAGTCTTAGTAGTCACACAACCTAGAGTGGAGTCACACAATCAAGGGTGGAGTCTCATACATTCACACTACTTTGATCAAAGTGTTTTAATTCAATAAAAAACTGAGAGTCATCTATCACATACACTACTCAGGGTCGATTTGACTTAGGGCTATCTTAAGCTACGCATAGGTATTATCCTTCAATGGATAATCTATCATCCTAGACTAACCTACAACCATATTAATCTACTTGGAATTAACTACTTAACCAGTAAGTACACAAGCTAGGTATTCCTTCTAGGGATAGTCCACCATTCCAAATAACCTATAAACTTGGATAACTCGACTTACATATAAGTATATTAAACCCTCTCCCATACTAGATGACCTCTCCTAGGAGAAAACACAAGCTCTCCTAGTTAAAATAAATAACCTAGCAAAGCATACCATATGTACTTTACATGTTCAATCATAGCTAGTATATAATACTTGTGATAAACACCCATCTCCTACTATGGATTAAATACAAACACACTGCATCCCATGTTCAAACATATCTAGTATAATCAAATATCTATGGTTTCAACATTATCTAGCATAATTAAATACCTATGTCAAGCTACCTCTTAGACATATCTAATACAATTAAGTATTTGTGTCAAGAAAATTCTCCTATCCTAGAGTACTTAATAACACATTATAAAAATTTCCTAAAAGCTTCAATTCCCTTTTTCAAAGATAATCCTAAATCTTCAATTGCATATAGAAAAAATACATTTTAGGAAACATAGAAATCACATTAATTCCATATAAATAATAAGAAGAACAAATCCTCATGCATGTTATTGTTTATCCCAAATAATGAAGATAGTGTAGCCTTCTCCAACAGTAATTCAGCTTGATTCAACTTTCCAAAATAATTCCCTCTTTCACTCTTGTTGATAGCACACTTCTCTCAAGAAATAAGATAACTCTTTCTCACAAAATCTCACTCTTTTCTCACTCATAAAACATATGAAAATGGCTTGTAATAATTCAGATATGATTAACAAGTGATGTATAACTCTAGATATGATGTGTCCCTCACAAGTGAATGGAAGAATAGAGATAATGTTCACACAAGAGAATGAGAATGAATGAATGCAAATAATGATCACATGAATGAATAAGAATGTGTTTCAAGTGAGATGGTGCAACTATTTATAGAGCAGCCAGCCTCCAAAAAACCTATAGTTAAGGCATGAAGAATGACACCAATTTTATGCAACATGATTTAGCATAAAGGTGGTGATGATAAAAACTCAGGCTCAACACAATTCATCAACATATTGACTTTTTGATTGACAACATTCAAAAGACTATTTCAACTAGTACATGGAGAATTTGAATATTTCTCCCAAAATGACATCTAGAGGAAATGAAATCATAGGTGGTGCCAAAACCTCTTCAATAGACTAAGATAGCATGATTCTCGAGTGAAGAGAATTATTCAATGATAATTTAGCAACAAATAACATGAATTGACTGGTTTATGGGTTGAGTCGACTGAACCATATAAATGTGTTGGACTTAGTCTATGCCTATTCCATTTCCTATATCAACCAAGTCAAAACCACCATATTTTATATGTATTGCTACATTTCTCTCATATGTGTTAGGGTTGGTGATACATAGCTCTTTACACAACCATGTATGTTTTAAAGTTGACTTCCAATTTGATGACTACAATCATCCCTTATTGTTGCGGTCATTCAATGTTAAAAGAACTCTAAATAAATCAACTTCTATCATGCAACCAACACGTATCATATGGCGTACTATGATCAGTTACATTGGTCAAAGCAACTCTCAATGTAAATCAACCTAGTATCTTACGCAAATGTTTATAGTTTTGCAACCATACATAGTTATATATTTATCATTCAAGGTCGTTGAAGAAAAGTTAGAAGAGTTATTTTACATTGATTTCTCTGTCACTATGCTAAGCCAAGGTCACGCTCTATTGTTTAAACATGTTACCTCATTTCAAAATTATTCCCACATCAAATGTATATATATAATAATATACATTAATGCTTCCATTATATTGTATTTTCATTATTATTATTATATATATATATACTTATTAAATCATTCCCCCCATATTATATACTCTATATATATTTATATATTCATATCCACATAATATATATCCATTCCATATTTGGGTGAATAACTCTAATCATGTTCCGTAAATAATACACGTATATATACTTACACACATATACTTATATATGTACACTTCTTCGATAAGCATAAACACTTGCAAGTGTATTTGTGTATATATACAAGCATATTCATTATATGGTAATATGATAGTCAAGTAATCCATTTGAAATTGAATGATTATGACCTAGTGACTATACCCACACACACACACATATATATGTATATTCATTTCCTCATGTATGTACCTTTGTGAATATTTCTACTCACATACATGTGCATTTGCTAATGCTCTCATACATGGGTCTATGAATAAGTATTTATATATGCCCACAATCACGATACATTTTACATTCATATGAAATGATGTAAAGGTAACCATTCACAAAGCCCAAAGTCTCAACCCAAGCATAATCAACACAATATCATAAGGAAGGACTCAAAACTCAAATAGATAAACATCACCCAATACTGCATGCAAAAGTAAACAAGACTCTCAAATGTAGACCTAATGGCTAAGGATGACTTACCTATTACCAAAAATTTGACTCAACTAAATCATTCTAATGTGGTGTGTTTTTATGCTTAGATAAATTACTTTTACCGGTTACCCAACCAATATCTTCTCGCAAGTGATACTTCCCCTCCACCTGGAGAATGAACATTTACTTGCAACCACTTACACATGCACTTGGCATTCAATTGTTCACAACATATGTAGTATACATAAACATTTCCAAAGTTATAATAATAATTCAATAACCATCTATTCACATATATGCAATATTTCATCATGGATAACATTCATATTGATAACAAGGTACTAGCACAATTTATTCATCTCTATAACTCACATTTAACCCTACATAGTAATAGTAAATAGTAACTTCACAATTGGGATGTAACAATACTAGAAGGGAGCATCCACAATCATAGACATGAAAAAAGAGTACCTATTTTTTTTATTTTTTCAAAAACCTTTGGAAGGTATCATATTTCCTCTCTTCCAACCACATACCTGAACAAGGTAGGAAACTAGAATCCTATTATGAGGATCTTGTGTGCAAAATTCTTGGCCTTGAAATTACCTCCAGAAATTCCCTAATGGGATTCATCCATCACCTTATTGGAATTAACTTGGTGAAGGCACTTAATCAATAGTCCATTTGGATATCTCTATATTAGGTCATCATGAACCAACACATATTTCTAGGGTTGTAGCTTGAGAGTTCTTTTCTAGTACCCATTCATCCTAGAAGCACATTTCATGTTCTACAAGAAGAAAATAATATATTTCTAATTTAAATATATATTCATGTGTGTGAGGTTTTAAACCTTCGGATTTATTTTAACAATAAATTTTATAGATCGTTGGCATTCATCTATAGTGACATATCAGGGATATCAAACTCACAATGTTTGCATAACCATTACTTATGGTGATGTTATGCATAAAGAGAGTTGTGATGAATATGTGGTAATTTAAATTTGGACATTTAAATTGTATAATAGTTGGAAAATAGTTGCATGAAACATGTCTGACAAAATGCATTAAGGTCTATAAGAATAAACCTAACCCACAAAAATAATTTTAACTATTTAGTTTATATATATAAGTATTTTTTACTAATATTGTTAGTATATGGATTCTAGTGTTGTCATTGATGGTAAACTAAGTCATTATTCCGACCCACAGATCAAAATTTCTTCATACCGACAGTCAGAGTGAAGAACAGTGTAATACCAAAAGTAAGAATGAAGAATAGGGTATCTGGTTAGTATGTTGATCTATATACTTCACCGGATTATCATTTTTCATTGTGGATCTCAAGGAATTCTTTTAAGCATCTATATTATCTTATTGTCAAGTTTTATGGTGTCACATTAATTGGTGTATGGGTTAAGAGATCCAATAAAATGACTTTTTTGTTTATTTGTTCATGATGGTCAACTCTGTGTATGTGGTGTGTTGTGGATGTATAAAGAGTAAATCTTTAAATATTTCTATGCTCAAACATTTTGTTTTGGGTCCCAACTATGCTTTATCCAAATTTGATGGGTACGCATTGAATATCAAATATGGTTTGAGCCAATAGTTGGAGAATAATTTTGTTTTGTTGAATGTCGACATGAAGCAACAAAAATATTTGTTAGCAGATATATATATATATATATATGATTTTGGGTAATTCATTTTGTAGCATGAGTATGTTTTTCTGGTGTGTGTAGAGAAAATAAGATGTGTATGTGAGAATATCAGGAGATCAGTTGAGCAAATTTTTGAATATGCAGAAGAGGATTGTTGAGCAGTGAATTAAGGCAGAGAGGAGTGAAGTGCAGAATCAAACAAAAGGTGCAAAATATGATCAATGAGCTTAACTAGAACTGTAGTAAGGCATTTCTAGATGCTATCTTTTGAGTTAAACCTTTTTTTTTAATCCAAATCTCTTGTAAGGCAGCAAGCCTTTCTTCTTTTTGATCAATGAGCTCTAGGCAGTGTGCCTGAATGCATGTGCATTCTCCTTTGGTTCATACTTTTAACAAAGTATAAATTGTGGATTAACCTCCATCGTGGTTTTTCCCCTAACAGGGTTTCCCCATAAAAATATTGGTGTTATGGTATTTTGGTTGTTTCCTTCATGTGCTTGCATCTTTTCTTCTAGTTAAATGTTGTAATCAATTTAAGATTTGAATGAAAGTTAAACATTACTAAACACTGATTCACCCCCCCTCTCAATGTTCCTTGAGTCCAACAATTGGTATCAAAGCATTGGTTCCTCTACAAAAGTTGAACAACTTGAGGTGGATCTTGAAATGCAATGGACTATGGTGGTCTTCAACAACAGCTTGGGGTGGCACTTGATGATATTGATTAGTCCAAAGCAAAAGTCCTAGAATTAAAAGAAAATATTGTGGATGCTGAAAAATTCATTCAATCACTGAAGGATAAAATCAATGAGTCAAGAGAAAAGAGGAAAGAACTATGTGATCAAATGAAGTAGAAATAAATTAAATTCTTGGAAGATGTTCACTTGAATCAGACCCTAAAAGAAATAACTAAAGAATGTGAAAATCTTGCTAGAGACAATGCTACTCGAAAGCTTGAGATGGAATCTATGGTGATGAAGCTAACTAAGGAGAGTGAAGAAAGAAGAAGAATGAGGAGAATTTGGCTCAGTCCTTAAAATAAAAAATCTAAAGAATGCAACAAAGTTAATAGCGAATTCATTCAGCTGGAGATTGAACTGCAACAATCCAGAAATAATGAACAAGAGCTTCAAAGATAGATAATTATTCTCAGAGATGAACTCACTACTACAAATGAATAAAAGGAGAAGTTTAGGATCAATTCTGCTAAGCTTGATGAGCTAACTAAAGGACAAAAGGATGCAAATGAAAAGAGACGTCTTGGATATGAGAAGGGAGAAAGCTTCAGATCTAAACATAAGGATTCTAGACAAAGAAATCAAATGAACAAAGGTAAAAGGTATCCAATGAGACAACCCAATGATCAAAATTTTAATGGTCATTGCTTTTCCTATAATAAATTTGGTCATATGGCTTCTCAGTGTAGAGGTAAAATGAAATCAAGTGAACCATCATTCTCAGGTTAGTGCTTTAATTGTGATAAGTTTGGTCACAAGTCAAACGAATGCAGAAAATTTGTTCATCACAACTTTCATAGTGATGTTAGATGCTATGAATGCAATAGATTTGGGCATATTGTTAATCAATGCAGATCAAGACGAAATCAATGGAATGAATGGTCTAGACAAAGAAATCTTGTGTGGTACAATTGCAACAGATTTGGTCACATTGCAAGATTTTGTAGGAACAGAAATATGGATAGAAAAGGTCCGGTATATAAAGGCATAATTTGAAAGAAAGATGATAAAGGAAAAGGGAAAGTGATTGTGGAAGAAATAAGAGATCAGATGAAGAAAAACTGGGTAAGGAAGAGTGAGTCTGATGAAGGAAATAACCCTGCTCCAGAATATGCTTCTGGTAATTCCTCCAAAAATTAATCTTTGGCCATTGGCCTAGGGGGTGTTTTTTCAAGAAAATCATCTAACCCCTTGTCACGAGTTGGCACTAGAATGTAGGAAATTGTTAGTAGTTGTTCCAGTGGTTTAAAAGTGTATCGGTTGTCACTTGTGCAGAAGTTTGTGAAGTGGAAGGTCTTCAAATGAATTCTTCTTTTGTTGTTTGAGAAAACATAGTACTCAAAATGCCTAGAGAAAAAAATTTAATGCAGTGAAAAGGTTAGGTGTGTGAGTTATAAAAGGGTATTTGGAACCCTCATTTGTCACCGTGCATTGAAGGAGAATAGAAGGAGATTCTTTTCAGTAGAATTTCGAAGGAATCAAGTCTATTAGTGGTGAATTTATTAGGTATTTCAGTTGCTTGTTGAATTCTCACTCAATTTGGTGTTCAATAGAAACTTGTTCAACATGAAAAGGAAATGGATGGAAATCAAAGGAATGGTGAATTTAGCTGAATATAGAAGTGAGAAGATTAGGGATGTGATAAATATGTTGTCGGCCAATGAACTGAAATGGCTTGAAGGTATGAAGCACAAAATTTTGGACATTTGTAGTGAATTTGCATATTTTGGTAACACGAAAGTCAATAGGTTTATTTTGAACAGGTTGAATGATGGCATTCTAACTCTGGATAAACCCTATCCCATTTCGAAAGAGGTGATCAGGAATCTAACTAGTTTATGCAATATTGGGGATATTCTGAAAAGGAAGTTGATTCAAAACAGAGAGGTCAAAACCCTAACCAAAGTAACTAGAGATCAGAGGGCTTTGATAATTTCAACAATCAAAGATCTGATAACAAGGTACATTGCGCATGGAATCTCATACAAAATATTTTTCAGAAACAAGGAAGGCACAACCTCGATAGGTGCAATTTGCATCTCTCACAAATTGATCATGGAGGATCAAGATTTTGATCCGTGTGGATTGCTAAAAGACTAATTGATGGAAAATGTGCAACTGACAAAGGAGGCAGATTACCACTTCAAGTTTGGTACCTTGGTCATATGTCTTGTGTTGTATTTTTTGAATTGTTTTCCATGGATCAGTAATGTTGCATGGAAGGAGAATGAACCAGTTTGCAAACAGATTTTTGAACACTCTAATACTTTGGAAAATTGTGAGCAAGAGAATGCAAAAAAAAATTCAAAGAATTGTTGGGGAAGTTTGGAGCAACTAGCATTTCCATTCTAGTAAAATAACTTGAAGTTGGATCCTCTTCCGGTGAGATGGAGAGGAAGAAGAGAAGAGCTCAAAAAAATGTTGAGTACACTCCTCTGACACACAAAACTCCTAAAGTTGAAGGAAAAGTTAAAGCAAAAGAGATTGTGGATATACCAGATGAGGAATCTGATGAGTACACTCTTAGGGAAGAACTAGAATTAGTTGAACCAGATGTAGTGATGGAAAAAGGAAGTGAAGAAGGTTTTTTATCCAAAGCAAAGGTACTGCAGGTTATTCAGGAGAAGATGGGATCCAGAAAATTGTTGTCATATGGTTTGAGAGACCCTCATATGAGCAGGATCTGATTGAGAGCACTCTAGGTACTTATCTTGTGCAAAATAACATTGATTTGGAGAGCTTGCAAACTGTGTTTCCTCAAGAAATGAGTGAATGCATTAAGGAAGCTATGGTCTCTAAGTCTCAAGACAGGAAAGAAGGAGAAATAATTTTACATCTGAAGGAAAATTCAGGCTATCTCTTACCAAACTAAAAAGGAAAATGAATGTGTTGAGGCAATGCATAAATACAACAAATAACACCTACAAATATTGTCTTCGTTGGCCTCATGTAGTTAGGAGATACAAGGATAAGCTGGAACAGATTGAAGCTAAGCTCAACAAAATTGGTCAGGATTATAACATGTTTCAAGATCAGGATGGTGCAGTCAAGAAAAGGATTCAAGAGTTGTAGTCTAAGCATGTAAAATTTCATTTCACCAGAAACAATCTTGTGGACCCTTTTTGGAAAGTGAAGGATTTAACTGAATACAAATTGGAGCAACTAATTGAGGTTCTGAGAAAAGGAGAGAAATTAGAAGAGGAAATCACAATTCCAAAATATCTCATCTAGATTGTCAATTGGAGATCAGAGAAGAACAACATGATCATAGTCATTGGCATTTTAGTAGAAGCTTGGAAGAAATTTCTTCCAGAAATGAAAGATAAGTACAAGATAATTTTCTGACACAAGTAGCAGTTGTATTTCTTCAAATTTTGATCCAATTTTTGAATGGGGGAGAGAGATAATTTTTGAGAGAGTGGAGTGAAAAATATGTTTGTCATTAATGTCAAAGGGGGAGAGAGGGCATTGAAAAATTCCTTATCACTCTAAGGGGGAGTTGTGTTTTGAAATTTTGAACTTTGGCAATGTAATCATATTGGTTCCGACACTTGGTCATTTTTCACTAAGTGTTGCCATAAATTCCAAAGGGGGAGATTGTTCCCATATGGATTCTAGTGTTTTCATTGATGGCAACCTAATTCATTATTCCAATTTGTGGATTAGAATTTTTTCATACCGAAAAGTAGAGTGAAGAACAGTGTATTATCGAAAGTAAGAATGAAGAACATGGTATCTAGTTAGTATGTTGATATGTATGCTTCACCGGATTATCATTTTGCATTGTGGATCTTAGGGAAGTTTTTTAAGCATCTATATTATCTTATTTTTAAGTTTTTTGGTGTCGCATTGATCGGTGTATGGGTTAAGAGATCTGGTAAAATGATTTTTTTGTTTATTTGTTCGTGATGGTTGACTATGTGCATGTGGTGTGTCGCAGATGTATAAGGAGTAAATGCTTAAATATTTCTATGCACAAACATTTTGTTTTAGGTCCCAGCTATGCTTTAGCCAACTTTTATGGGTACACATTTAATATCAAATATGGTTTGAGCCGACAGTTGGAGAATATTTTTGTTTTGTTGAATGTCGACATGAAGCAACAAAAATCTTTAGAAGCGGATATATATATATATGAGTTGGGGTAATTCATTTTGTAGCATAAGTATGTGTGTCTGGTGTGTGAAGAGCAGAGTAGATGTGTATTTGCAAATATCAAAATATCAGTTGAGAAAATTTTTGCTTGTGCAAAAGAGGATTGTTGAGTAGTGAATTAAGGCAGAGAAGAGCGAAGTGCAAAATTAAATAGAAGGTGCAGAATCTAATCAATGAGCTTAATTGGAATTGTAATCAGGCATTTGCAGATGCTATCTTTTTAGTTCAACCTTTTTTTGTAATCCAAATCTCTTGTAAGGTAGTGAGCCTTTCTTCTTTTTGAGCAGTGAGCTCTAGGTAATGTGCTTGAATGCATGTGCATTCCCATTTTCTTCATACTTTTAACAGAGTATAAATTGTGGATTAACCTCCACCATACAGGTTTTCCACGTAAAAATCTTAGTGTTATGGTATTTTTTTGTTTCCTTCATGTGCTTGCATCTTTGCTTCAAGTTAAATGATGTAATTAGTTTAATATTTGAATGAAAGTTAAACATTGTTGAACAGCGATTCACCCCCACCCCCTCTTAGTGTTCTTTGAGTCCAACAAATATATATTTTTAATAAAAGTGGTAAAAATTTATTCACTCAAAAAAAAGCATAGAGTACAAGGAAATAAACATCTAGGGCCCAAAGGGCACACCTAGCCACCAAAGACCAAAGAACAATA